>QANT01002014.1:0-26267 GCA_003254885.1 Purshia tridentata | reverse complement strand
TTCTTTCTTTTTTTTCTTACATCTTTTATATTTGGGAAAAAAAAACCCATAAAAGTACTCAGAAGTCAGAGCCCATAGGCCTTTGATGGGAAGAGGAGTATGCAACTTGTTCTTTCAACTAAAGTTTTATTCCTCTTATCAATCAACAGAAAAGAAAGAAAACTAAGTTTTATTATTCCCTGCCTGCATTCCCAGAGACCATTAGTCAACCAAAGCTGAGGTATACTAAACTGAAATTAACCTAATTTTTTACTCGATCTCAGCAACATGTCAACAACAGCTTGAAATATTTATAAGTTGCCGGCTCCTATAATGAAAATTATGAAATGATAAGAAGGCTAGTAATAGTATTATATTATTTATTAAAAGACCCTTAAGTATGCCACGTAATGTTTTATGTCCTTTGTTGCATGTTTGATGCAGCGAATCGCTGAGGAAGAGAACTAGACAAGAATTTAAACACGAATCTTTGGCTCAATTCTGTAGCTTTAACAAAAGACCTAGAAAATAATCCAGAAGTAAGAGCAAATGCTCAATTTTTATTATCAATCAAAAATTACCAACCACCTTCACAAAGTTTAGTTTAAATATGCGAAACCCTAAAAGAAAAACATAAACCTGAATTTTGCCAAAAAAAGCAAAAATCAAGTTGACCCACAAAAGGCTAGAAATAAGCATAATAATTAAGGCAGAATCGATAAAAATCGATTCTGACTTTTACAACCCAAAATAAACCAAAAATAAAAGTTTCCTAAAACAGAAAAAAATGTGTTTTTCAAGGCCCAGACGATGGAATTTACCCGAAAAGCGACGTACGTCATGGCAAAGCAATGAGTATTGCTTGCCACGTTGTTTCCCATCAAACACGCCTACTCAAACACACAAATCCGCCCAAAATCCGTCCAAACCCAAATTGCTAACAATATTCCAAGTGTCTAGTAGAAATCAAGGCTACTTCCACTCCCATTTTTTCATGAAACAATTTGCCATTTCCTCCACGGCATCAATTTTGTATTACGTTTTTGTCTTCTGCTAGCCGGCAAATATTGTCCTTTTGTGGGCTCTCTAACTATTTTCATGTGTATTGCCAATAAATATTCATTGATTGAAGTTAAAATGAAGGACGTGTGGGTGTGAGGATTGAGTATTTGCACTACTGCTGTTTCCCTATGTGGTAGCTGTTTCTCTTTCTCCGATCCTCTATATCTAATATCGAACCATATTTAATATAATGCCTTTATATATGTGAGCATTTGCAGTTCAATGGCAATCACTCACATTTCTCAGACTTATAAAAGAATTTCTCTCAACAAAAACATTAAAAAGCAACCAAGCCATTACATCGCCAGATAGTCAGATCGATACAGATACACAACATGTTTATTAAAGCGAAATAGGAAAAAGGAAAAATAAGAAAGAGTGATTAGCTTGGAGCCTTGGACGAAGAAATTAAATCAGATGCCACAATATGCCTGGATAGCATACTCGGTTTCATGTGTGGTGCCTTTATGTGTTGTAATATATTCCAAATGATTTAATGGCTTATACCGTAAGGGGTGGTCCTTGTCTACGAGCTCGTTAGGTACTTTTGTCACGCCCTCTTTGGCAGAAAACAGTCCGAATGAGTATCTTACATCATTATCCCTCAAGCTAACTCTATGCTTACAAGCTCGTATCCTATCGTTGCTCCAAACCTATTAGGCCAAACCAACCATTCCACCATTTATTTAAGCATTGATAATTCATTATAACAAAGATACATAATAGAGACTAACATTAGTTGCACAAGAAATCAATGACAATATTTTTAAGTGCAATTATTACCTATTTTAGTCCCTATTGCTCATTTACATATTTGTGGGCAACTAATGTTAATTTCTATTATCCATTTTTTGTCAAAATGCTAATAGTAATGGCATACCTGAAATACATCACCTGCTAGGAATATGAGAGATGAAGGCAAAAGATCAACCATTATCCACTCATCGTCCTTTGTATTTATCTCCAAACCATGGACATGATTTTGATGGAGTACGGCGGAAAAGGTCTTGTCTGTGTGACTGGTTAGGCCCACACCAATTCCAGTGTTATTCTTGGGATCTTTGTATTTATTAAATCGGAGATTGTAAGAAATCGATTTATCGTGATCATCATGGTAATTCTCCACACCGTAGTTTTCAAACACCATTTTTGTCACAAGTTGATTTACTTCGGCCATCACTTTTGCATACACATCAACACTCTCACTGCCCAACAAGCAACAAATTAAGAACAACTTAATTTATAGTACTACTGTAAAAGTGAATCAATATGTTCAAGCATTCATGACAAATAGTACGCGAAATGTATATGAAATTCAATTTCTTATACCAAAATTTGTTGTTTCCATTAGGCCAAAAATGGTGCGTGAATTTCTGAATTTGTTCTGGGTTTGCTTCAATCCCCAGGGCTTCGTGGGCAGAATTCGCAGTCACATAGGAACCAAGCTTAGGGTTTCCGGTATCATCTTGCTTTTTGATTTGGGTGGAGAAATCAAACAACTCCTCCAATTTGTCAAAGATGGTGTTGTGAAGCTCCAAAGAAATCTTGTTGGACAAGACTGCCATGAAACAACCAACTTCTTCGAGTGCCTGGCAAACCTGTTTGCGTGCTGAGACCCAACAACTTGTCCCTGGCTTCCAGCAGTCCTCATTGGAGATATCCACCACAGGAATTTTGGCCTCTGTTTTGGTAGTACTGGTTGACATCTTTTTCTTCTTAAAATGTGTAGGAGGTTTTGAGGGCTGCAAGGATTAAATAACGCAAGATATGTGAATACCCAAATACAGTAGTTATGCATGCATGCATTTAATAATCTCATAACAACAGCAATTAATGCATTTTTAAAAGATTTAAAAATTTAACTAGGTGTATTTAATTTGGACTTTTAAAAAATCCGTCAAAATCTGATGGTATTCAATTATAATTCTAAAAGAATTTATTAAAGTCTTGTGGTAACAAAAAAGTCTTTCATTTTAATGGAATTTATTAAATGATGAGAGGATCATATGGTGGATTTTGGTTAGGGAGATATAAATACCAAAGGCCATTACAAACCCAACACTGCCTTAAAGATTTCAAGAAGTGCAACATGTACTCTCTATTCTACCCTTCTGAATCAAACCATCGATCAGAACTAACCCCATCAAGAACCATATATATGAACTCCAATCAGTTGCAAGAGCTCTGGTGTAAGATCTCCCTCACCTGCAATAACTAGCTATAGAGCCCGGCCCAAGCCCTCTCTGTCATCTGATTTTTGAAGTTTCATTTTCTTTTAGGGATTTTTTTTAATTTATCAAATAGAACAAATTTGGGGGTTTCTTGTTAATTTTTTCTGTTGTGGGCTTCCATAAATATAACTTGTGCCAAGCAAAGCAAACTAGTTTAATTTGGTGTCATTAGGGTTCATTTAATAATATATCCCTTCTTTGATTCTTTCTGNTTTAATAATATATCCCTTCTTTGATTCTTTCTGATCACAAGATATATATAGAAAACCTCTGAGTTGTAAAAATCGACTGAACATGTGATTTTGTTGTAGAGCATTTATCAACAAAATTAACCAAAAACACCAAAGGATAACCCAATAATAAGAACGTACACATGCATTAGAAAGAGTAAATTAAGTAAGGGAAAATGCCAACCTAGAAGATCGAGTATATATACCAAGAAGATAGAATAGAAAATGAAGTTAAGGAACCCAAATAAAGGGTTCATCGAACATAATCTTAAAGCCTAATTCCCTGATTCAGTAACTGATTGATTTCACAAATCACAACTACATGATTCAGAACCTTGTACTGAAAGCAAGAGAAAAATACTATGTACAGTAAAAATAACAAAAATAATATATCTTGAATGGCTTACTCACTGGTAGTGGCTTACGTACGCGTTGTTTCTCAATCAATTAGCTGCAAATTAAATACCCACCAGCCAGATTAAAAGAAGATATATAAGAGGAAATTGATTCATTTAATTTTTGTGTAATTAGAATAATCAGAGGGAGGGAGTGGTGGTAAGATCGAGAGCTAGCCTACCTTGCTTTCCACTCTGAACCTTTGCCATGAAAACAACTAAAAAGAAACTAAGAGAGAAAAGTAGACATTGTTGGAGAGATATATAACTTGGAGAAACTGTGAGTGGATATATATATACTGGTGTTTAGGGTGTAAAACGTGTTCTTTTTTGTTTTTATCTAAAAAGCTGTCGAGTTGGGGAGGGAGAAGGTTTTTCCTCGTGAGCCTCGACCAAAAATATCATCCCTTTGCATGATCCATGCTAGTTTTCTATGTAGGATGACGGATGTCCATCGAGATTGTTCTCACATGTGTGATTCCTGTCATTTTCAAAATGGTGGTAGGTATGCGACCCCATTTCTTGTATCTATACCTCTTTTTACTATTTTTACTTTTATATTAAAACATACACAAACATATATAGAGTTCTGTAATTCTTTTTTAACATCACCAACTTTTATTCTTTTTTCCTCGAAACAATTTCAAAATGAGTGGCAAGGTTTCTCTTTAAATTAATATTCTCCTATAAATTGATTGGATGGAACTAAGCAGAAGTGCTTGCTTAATTATAAGGTTTTTGAGATCAATATTGCAATGAAGGTGAAATTCATTTCTTAGGCTGATTGAAACACAAAATGAGAAATTATTTTATATAACGGTGTCTAATCAATTTACATGTTATAATATGATTAGACATTATTAATACTAAATCCAAATTTCTTAAACTGATATATATTGTACTGCCAAACTCTTATATTTAAACACTCCTTCCCCCAATCCTCAACTTAATATTCTTCGGCCTCATGATCACTCAAATTCATGCCCTTCACTTTCTTAGAGTGAACATATATAACATTTTATTTCCAATTTCATAATCTAATGTATGCATTGATATAGCCACCAATAGCTACTTAAATTTTATAATTGACTTAACAGTTGAAAATAAAGACAAAATCCCAAAATTGAAGTAACCCTTAAGTCTACTACTGAATTTGCTAATCCTTCCTTTAGTTTGCCATTGAATTTTCCAATCATATGATTAAGATGATAGATGCTTAAAGCTCCATTTGTCGCACTAAACAGCACCACCCTTCTTATCAAGTTCTTCTAATGTCGCCAACAGTTTTGGATCTTCATAATTCTTTATAAGAAAGTTGGGTTTTGCTTGCATTAATATATGCATGTGTTGTGGATTTCCGGTGGTTAATCCGGCCAACAACTGGTATACTAGCTGCAACTCCAGCTTTAATCCCTGAAACATAATCCTAGCAAAGAAAAACAGAACAGATAATAAATATCAAAGGTGTTTCTTTGGTGACTCAAGACCTCTAATTATAGTGGAAGAACCCTAAAATGATGTTTTCGAGCCCAAGATTCACGGTTGTTCAAAAGGTTGTAATGAGTAAGAATCTTAAAGGGTTATGACTCTTGATCATTTTAGAATACTTCGGTTCCTTGTTCAAGTAGGAGTTGCCTTCTTTGATATGATATGGTGGTTGGGCTAGGTCCAAAATGCATCTAGAAGTTGGGCTTTCACCTTGCCTTCTGCCCATTTCTTGTTTGGTCCATTCTAGCTTTGATACTTTCTTCATTTATTCGGCTAAGCTCGCAACGGTCCAACTATTCCATGAGTTTATTCCTATTTTTGAAATTTGTAAAATTAGGCCCAAACATGTTTATATGGGTAGATGAGCCACATATGAGGAATAAAAGCCGGTCGCCATCTTCTTTGATATGATATGGTGGTTGGGCTAGGTCCGAAATGCATCTAGAAGTTGGGCTTTCACCTTGCCTTCTGCCCATTTCTTGTTTGGTCCATTCTAGGTTTGATACTTCCTTCATTTCTTCGGCTAAGCTCGCAAAGGTCCAACTATTCCATCAGTTTATTCCTATTTTTGAAATTTGTAAAATTAGGCCCAAACATGTTTGTATGGGTAGATGAGGGACATATGAGGAATAAAAGCCGGTCGCCATATTTGGTGGTTCAAGAGAGTTGGTGGTTCCAAAGATAGATAGAGGATGTTCATCTTATGTTGTTCAACTTCTGGAGAGGAGCTTAAGCATTATTTGAAAATCAAATTTTTTAAAATTAAAAAAAGTCTAAAATATTTAATTGACTTAAATTTGAGTTAATTTTTTAAATTTCTCAAAACAATACCTAATATACACCAAATAGAAGTGAAGTGAGAAAATCTTCATGACCCTAACTAATCTATATATACATATATTAGATTAAGAACTCAAGTTTTAGAAAAAAAAAAAAACAATTAAATTCTTTCAAAAGTTTGACATGTTAATTTCTTTTAAATAAAAACATATGATTTAGCTCTGATTTTAAAAGATTTCTGTAATTTCTTATTAAAATAACCAATCCACGTATCAGGAAAAAAAAAAAATGTTTTATTGATTTATTTGTAATTTTCTATTAAAATAACCAATCCACGTATCAGGAAAAAAAAAAAACCAATGTAGCAATAACAATAGAAACCCAAATGGGCCAAATATCAATAAATTCACAAATGGGTACTCATTACAAGCAAATAGAGAAAATTTAATAAAAACTCAAATCTGAGATAAATTAATAATAACAACCAAAGATAATGATACAAATTAAAGTCAAAGAATAATCAACATAACTCAAAATCGGAAAAAAAGAAAAACAGTACCAAAGATGAGAACTACATGGTAAAAAGAACATGGAGGCCAGCAAAACAGCAATCCATTAATCCAATGAAATGTTTCATTGAACCCAGAAAAGAAAAAAAATCCCTTAAACGGGTCAAGCTAATCCATGATCCATCACCCGATCCATTAATAGCTTCAGGAGACCAAAAACAGGCTCCGCTTCCTCCCTTCCGTTTCCTTAAATTGTTCGTTCATTTCTTTTTTTCAGTCTGTCTCACAGTAACAGACACAAACATTTCAATCAATGTCTTCTTTTTTTGGCCATGAATATCAATCATTGTCTTCGACTCCTAAGAAGCGCCCGAAACCCAAACCCAATCTCAATTCCAATTCTAACCCCCACTCTCACTCTTCTCCATCTTCTTCTTCTTCTACTTCGATTGCACCACTATTGGAACCACCACAGAATTTCTTTCCCTCCAAAGTTGAGTTATTGAGGCTCATACAAGTGCTCGCCATCGCCTCCTTGGTTGCTTTGACCGTCAATTTCTTGTCCACCACCTTCACCAACCGCCATCCCAAGCCCTTCTGCGATAGCCACGTGGACTCTTCGGAAGTTCTCTCAGGTGGGTTTCTCGTTTCTTTTCTTTGTTCCCGAGATAACCCAACAAAATTTTCGATCTTTCCTGACTGTTTTTTATGGTTTTGAGCTAAATTTCCTTTGTGGAATGGACGGTTTCTTTTTTCTTTTTTGTTTTCTTTTGTGGGTTGTTGTTTGATGGGAAAAATCATTTCTTTGCTTTATGTTTGTTTTCATTGGTAGTGTTCAGTTTATATGGTTATTGTGTGCTCTGTGGTTCTGTCGCTTACAGAATTCGTTTGTGTTCAATGTGCTTGAATTTTGATTGCAATTTGTGTCTGTACGTTTGCGTTATGGAAATTGATGACTCAAATGTATATGCGTTTGGATGAAGTAATAATAATGTGAAACAAAAAAACAAAGTAAAGAAGACTGGGAGAACACAAAGAAATTTAGGTGGCTCGGCGAGATTGCCAGTCTCATTCTGGGCACACAGGCACCTCAAACTTCTCTCTCTTACACCAGCACATTACACACTAGCACTCTTTTGTAAACTCAAACTGTTGAACAAAAGTGGAGAAGGATTTATATTTAGGCGATGAAGATCGGCAAACACTTTCTAGAAGTTTCCTTTGATTGGTTACGTATTGTGGCACTTGGTACTTAACCATTTTTTCAAGAGAGAGACAAATTTTTTGCGGCCAGTTTTCCCTATAGGTGCTGGAAGGAGGTGGAAAGGATTAAGATTGTGTTTATTATGAGTAGAAACCAAAACCAAGTCGAGTAGCCAATTAAGGCAGTCTAAAGCGTGTATGGGTAGTTGTCTAAGAAAGCTACCGAGCTTGCCAAGGTAAGCATTTTTTATTTATCAATATTCATTATTTTTGTTGTTAGCCATTGTTATCTTGAATGTCAAAAATTCTGGTTTTGGCTATATAATTATTAACTGCATTTTCTCAAGACTTATTGTCAGTCTGCCACTAAATGTGTTATGGCATAATCTTCTAATCAAGTTATATTCATGTTGTAAGTAGACTAGGGGCCAGTTTGGCACTACTTAGAAAACGCTTATGCTCAATAGCACTTTTGCTGGAAGCATTTCTGCTCATCAGCACATACAAAGTTCCAAGTGCTAGGAAGCGCTACTAAGCAGAAGTGCTTCCAGCAAAAGTGCTTTTGAGCATAAGCGTTTTCTAAGAAGCAGTGCCAAACGGGCCCCTAGAATTCCATTTGGCATAGGACTGAATCATGTGTCTCAAGGCAATATTTTTATGCTCAAGATTCTTTGCATTGTAAATGACCACAATTGATAGTTGCTTGGTTGTGTGGGGAAGGGGGATCATATAAGGGTGGTGCATCTATTAAATATAACCACGTGATTGGAAGAAATGACATCTTGTTTTTCCATCCTTATTTTCCTTCCTTTCCTCCTGTTTTATTTTTTATTCTTGTTTCACTTAAATCAGTAAGCCTCTTATGCCCTTCCAGTGATAATCCTTACATAATGTTTTTCTGATTGTTTTAGCATTTTCTTCTGGGCATTTCACTGCTTCCTATAGTGTATTCTCTAGTTCCTTTAGTTCTTCTGGGTTGCATGCTTATTCCAACCCCCTGGGCAATAGTTTTCAGTGAGATCCATATTTTTATGCTGATATTACATTTTAACCAATGCAAATGATTGCAGATTCTTGTGAGACTTGTCCAAATAATGGCCGATGTTATCAAGGCGAGTTGGAATGTCTTCAAGGCTATAAAAAGCATGGGAAGTTTTGCATAGAGGATGGAGATATTTATGAAACAGCTAAGAAACTTGTGGGTCCTGAAAATCTTATTCTTTCTGGTGCACTAATATTCTGGGGATGAAATAAGTTATGTTGGAGTTATGCGTCAGCAAAAATGCTCACCTAAGGACTTGGTTTGAGGACAAGTGAGGTTGAATTTAATACAACTGTTAAAATCAATAATCCACTGAAGTGGATCCAGCACTTAAATGCATTGTCCCTCAATTTAAGTCCCTTAGGTGAGCATTTCTGTATATATATGTATGTATATACAAGCATCCTCAAGTGCGGGACATGCGGGACGTGCGCACCTGAATTTTTTCATATGTATATAATAAATATATATATATATATCTCTCTCTCTCTTTCTTACTAGGAATTTGTATAATGCAGGCAGAAAGGGTAGAAATTCGTCTTTGTGAGGCACATGCTGAATTTATGTGCTATGGAACTGGAACAATTTGGGTTTGTCACTTTTCAAATCCTATGAAATTGATTAGATTTATTTCTTTATTTCTGTGCTGGCTGTTGAATACAATACAATAATGTTTGAGTTTGTCTGTGCCTTACAGGTTCAGGAGAATGATATATGGAATGGTTTAGATAAGCAAGAGCTGGTGGAACATGTTGGCTTCAACAATGCCATTTATATGTATACAAGAGAAAGGACAATGGAGACCGTTAATCGAGTTTTGGACACGAGAATAAATTCTCATGGGTATGTCATTCCTCAAGGAGGGATGCTCAACCTCTTTCTGGATGTCCAACCGGACTAGCATACCCATATTAGTCAAGCTTCGATTTGACACCAGCTGAAAATTATATGTTTACCTTCTTCATGTGTAGGTTCAAAGAATTGAAGTGTCCTGATGTGCTGGCAGAACGTTACAAACCATTTTCATGTCGCATCCGTCAGTGGATCTCTGAGCATGCATTACTTATTGTGCCAGTTTGTGCATTGGTATTCCATTCTAAAAGGCAGCCTTTAATGCTTATGTTTTAGTATCAACATGTTGAAGCTTGTTGACCGTATTGAGATCTCCAGCTTGTCGGATTCACGTTCTTACTTTGGAAACTCCATCGGAGACAACATTTATCAACTAGAGTTGAGGAGCTTTACCAACAGGTATAAGATAGGATTTATTCTTTACTTAAAATACCATTTATATTGTGGGTTTTGTATTTTGTTACTGTCTGTGAGTTTAGGTTTTTATTTTGTTACTTTCTGTAAGTCAGACCTCATATGGATGTCTTTGAGCAATTTGCCTCATAAATCCCCAAGTTTTGAAGAAATTATGTGAAGGTGCCTGCATTATCTGAATGTACCTGCATTGGCAAATGTCCACTCTCCTTTTTTGACAAAATGTCTGAAATTGAAAGTGGCTGTTCCTTGTTAATGATGGGAACTATGTTAATGTTAATGTCAACCCCTGGTCATGTCAGCTTAGGTTTCTGCATGTAAGTTAGGCCCATGGTTAATGTTGTTATTTGATAAAGTTTGTTGGTTGCACTATTCTCGAAAGCTTAAGCTCTTAGGATAGGATTCAACAATTATTTTATATTCTAAAACACTTCCCCACACCTGCGGGTCTTTTTCACCTCTAAAGCCCAACATGTGGAATTCAACTTATTTGTGATGTTGCTACTTCAGGTATTTTAAATCAGTTTCTCATGTTATTACTATAATACCATGATAAAATTTGGTTTACCATTATTTACAAATGCTTAGCTGTTAGGATGTGGGTCAACAATTATTTTATATTCCAACTCTGATAGATTCGAACTTAGGATCTCATGCTCTTACTTTGATACCATGATAACATTTATATGACCACTATTACCAAAAGCTTAGCTGTTAGGATGTGGGCTAACTATTTTTTATATCCAAATTACTTTTATTGCTTCATACATTTTCTTTGAACAATATATTTCAGATAGATGTCTGTGCTGTAAATTAGATACAAAACCCTATGAGAATTGGGAGACAAGATAGTCAATGCAAGTGGCTATCAATAGAAATATATTTTGGATGAGTGAATTAGGATGTACCTTTTTAGGTGTTGAATATTATAATGAGTGAATCTGAAAAAATTGATGAAAAGGGAGAAGAAAAGAAAGGGGAATAACTCTTTAGATAATATGAGAATCAAAAGCCAAAGAGAATTTTTTAAATAAATTTTCATAATGCCTACATGCTCCTTGTTTGAAGAGGATTTTCGGATAAAATGGGACTAAATAAGTACATATATAGAAAAAAAACTTATGATCACGAGGTGAGGAAATTAAAGAACTTCACTAAGGTATATCCTCTCCGTTAATAAAATCAATTAACAATTGAACCTACTCAAACCAAACCTGTAATGCAAACTTGCACGTAGTTGGGGATAACAAGGCCATGTATTGTAACCTACTCTCAGGCAAATAGTTGTAGCCATAGACATACAACAGTAAATTACTGAACAGACCTTATTTGGCTAGCTATAAGTGAAAAAACAAATATAAATACTGTACTATCTTCATCATTATTTCCTTTGTCCTAGCCACAAGAGTGCTAATCTTCAATTCTTTTCTATTATACTAAATATCTCCTATTAAATCTATATTCCTTTTTGTATTACTTCAATACTTCTTTCCGTAGTCAAGTGGTCAGGCCCATGGTTTGCTCCCATGTGGTCTTGTGTTCAATTCCTCAAAGGTACCTATCTAGCTATTTGCTAGAGTTTCCTGCCTCAAGATTGTAGGGTTCAGAGAGGGTCCCCAGTTTCAAAGCCGGGTCCACCTGGGGGATTTCTGGGTATAAAAAGAAAAAAAAACTTCTTTCCATAGTGGTATGGACCTAAATGGCTGTATAATATAGAAGAGTAGATGCATCTACTTTAACTAGTTTTTCTATGGTCCTATACCACCAAGTCTAATTTCTCTTATCACTAACATGCGCTACCCGGCCTACTCCCATTGCTTCTGTAATACACTAATATTTATTTGTCTTTTTGAGTCACTCCTATCTATATAAGTGCATTTGTGTTTGCAAATTTTTTAGAGATAGCAGATTTGACACTTCAAAAAAGAATGGAACTTTCCTATAGGGGTTTCAGCATACTTTGATACTCAATTCATACAAAGAGTTAAACTCGATAAACTATGATCTCATGCAGTGGAGTAAAGAACTTGGGATGCCAAATTTATGTTCTTTTATGCTCGCAATACCTCACTCTAATGAGCACATCTTGAGCTTCCCTTTCTTTTTAGGAGTTGGAAACTTCCATGAATGTCATATTTCAGTGCTCTGCTTACATATACTTGTTTTAGCTGCTACCTTATCACTTTGTGGGTCCCTTGCATGAATTTTTTTCCAATCACAACAAATCTCCACCCTTGTAAGTCAGATGAATTTCCAAGTCAATCTATGTAAAGCATGCTAGATCTACGTTATATTAACTCAACAGATACTCATTCATGTAAATTGTTACCTCAAAATTCATACCTGCATTCTAGACTGTTTGCCAACTATCCACAAATTAGAAATTACTTGAATTTTTTAATCCCTTTGTGTTGATTTGAATTGTATAATGGTTTTTATTAAAACTAAGATTGCAATTGCCAATTTTATAGGTTTGTGAAATACTTGAGGAGAATGCCTTGATGTCGAAGAGAGAGAATGGTGAATGTGAACCATGGGTTGTTGCATCTAGGTTGCGAGATCATCTTCTTTTGCCAAAAGAGAGGAAGGACCCTGTATTGTGGAAAAAGGTGTTCTTATCTATCTTTGGATTTGATTATCACCTTTGATCTTTATTGTTATGTTCTTTTGATATATTCTCAGTATACAAAGTAATATTTCCTTACCAAACCAGAAAATTAGTTTGTACTTAATTTAACTATATCATAGGATTTAAAATTGCATTCACATTAGTCTGTGCTTGTACATTGGCTTGCTTTTGTGGGATGAGAAAGTTGCATCTGCTTATATGATCTAATATAACTGACCATATTCACTGGAATTGAAGTTTTAGCATAAGAACCATTTGAAAATGTTTTGATTGATATGGTTTTCCTTATTTATGACCATCATTTTTCTGGAAATAGTTTATCAATTACTGAATTTCTTCTTTAATCTTATATACTATAAACTTATAGTTATTATAAATTTGTACGTAAAAAACTAAAATTGAAAAAAGAAAAGCCACACCTGACGTGCTGCATCAGGCCTACTATCACTAGGCCCAACCCATGCCTTCTACTTAAGCAGGCTGGCTCAGGCCCCGACAAACTTTGGACTTGGGCTAGGATTTGGCCTGGTGGGTCAGCTGGGCCAATGATTATACTTAATGATATGTACAGATATCGGCGATTTATGACATCGCATATTGTGCTTTAACAGTCAATTCTAACTTGTCCTGCAGTCCTGCACCAACTCAATGGAGTCTCCTTTGAAGCATGCATCCTTTAGAGATATATTGTTTTCTCATAATCTCTATTCAACATTATAAAGTCCTACAGTATGCTTGTTGTTAATATGTAAATCATTTATGTAATTCTTCATATTAATATACAAAAGAATACTTATTTTCAAACCCTACAAAAAAGTTACCATCATGCTATGAAATATCATTTTCCATAGTATGAAAGATGAAATTGAAAGGTTCAAGTACTTGCACTTTGCATAACTTAAATTACTTATATTATTACTTATTTTAATTGTTTAATTCTGTGGTTTCTGTTATTCTGTACAGGTTGAAAGTAATTGCAAGAAGTTTTTTTTGTTTATGTTTGTAACAGTGAAAGGACATCTTTGCTATTTGCAGGTAGAAGAGTTGGTTCAGGAAGATTCTCGTGTAGATCGATATCCAAAGCTGGTGAAGGGTGAATCAAAAGTGGTATGGGAGTGGCAAGGTATGCAGGAGCACTATGTGTTTATTTATGTGAATGGAGTGTCCCCAGCATGACCCGATCTCTTTTCTGGCCTTCACCATTTCTCTTTTTAAACAAAACATTATTTCCAAACTAATAAAAAATTTTAAACTGGGGGTTTTTTTGAAAGCACAGGGCAATGGAAAATTTTTCTGATGCCTTCAATTTTGTTTCTGTGCAATCAACTTTGGCATGTAAACTCTCTTTTTGTGCAGTTGAAGGCTCTTTGAGCTCTTCAAGGATAATCAAAAAGGGTGAGGCTAGCAAGTTGAAGACCAGCCTAGGCAGGGAAAGAAGCTCTGATCAGCATCTCCACTCACTGAAGGCTGGTGAGTCACACAAGTTTTCATTTTTTATTCGAAGTTGTGTTTATGTTTTCATAAACTAATTAATGCCTCAACTTCCGAGCTCATCTCTATGCTCATTTTGTTTCTAACATGTTGTTTGCCTCAATCTAGTGGAATTGATATTTGTTTGACGACTCTTTTTATACAGAGCCTAAGTCACTGAATTTTGAGAAGACGATTTTGAAGCAGTGACCATTATCCCATCATCCCATGGACCAAGGAGATTCACAATATTGTCCTTGAAGGTGATTCATAAGGAGATGTTGTAAAATTGTAATGGGGATTGATCAATATGTCTGATTAGGTATAGTTAACTGTTTGATGAAAGAATACAGAACTTATATTGCTTCGATCAGCTCCAAATAGTTGAATGGATGGGTTTCAGGTTTTCTTCTCCTCTGGTTACCACACCAGAGCATTAACCAGATGGAGCTATTTATGTCTGAGGGCTGGCAATACTAGGAAATGATTTTTCTTTTCCTTTTTTTCTGCTGTAATTTTCATATACCCTTAAATTGGTTGCGCCTTATCGGCACCTACTCTTTTGTATGTATTTAATGGACGTACTTAAGAAATCAAATTTTGGATTTTGAACAAATTTTGAGGGTTAAAAAATATGAAAATCTTGAAAGAAATTTTAATTTCGTTAAAAATTTAGACTAAAACAATTGAAAGTTTTAACGAAATTTTGATAATTTCAATTCGGTAATATTTTGAAGAAATTTTTAAAATTTAATTTTATGGATGTACCAAAGATTTTATATGATGCCCATGTTGAGAGGAACTGGTATTTTTAATTGCTTGGATTTGGATTCTCTTTTTTCCTTGTTTCATACTATTTGTGTAATATAAATTCAAGGATTGTAAATACATAGATATATCTCACTTACACCCAAAAAATATTAAGAATCTATTTCACCTTTAGCTCACCACCCTTGGATTGTAAATATATTACTAGGATTAAAAGTGAAACAAAAATAAAAAGAGGATCCTATCACATTTATTGTCCGATTAATATACTTGAATTTGTTTCACAAGAAAACAACAGGAGAAAGGAAATCGTCTAATAAGTGTAAAGTTCGAAATTAATGGGACATTGACGTTATTGGTAATAATAATATGTAAATAATGTACGTTTGCATTTGTGGTTGAACCATGCTTCTCATGTCTTTGTTTGTCACTTTCATCTTTTATTTTTGATTAATCAATTGACTTATTAACCCTATAGGCACCACATAACCCCCTTTTTGCATAAATTAAAAAAAAAATTCTAATCTTATAATAAATCTAAAAAAAGTTAAAAACTCTATAAATTTACCTCGAGTTTACACAGCTTATAAATCTTGTTGATACACAAATCTTTTGTTGGCATTGATTTTGAAGAAAATTGCAGATGGTTTTTACTTTTTACATATGTAATTAACCCTAATTAACCAAGGAACATAACTAAAATTAATAAATATATTTATAAAAGAAATGCTTGCAAAAAAAGCAGGTGGCATGTGACAGAGGCTAGTGTGGCGAGTGTCGGCAATGATTTTATGACAGTGGAGTGCATAAGATCCAATCCAACTGCCAACGTTCAAATAATTATTACTTTTATTTTTTGGTAAAGTAGAGTAGAAGCAAAAAAGCCAAAACGTTTTAATAAATTTTATTGCATGGGTTTTGGTTTTGTCTGAAAAAAAAAAAAAAAAAAAAAAATCACCGGCAGGGGATCAGTGGCATCAGCAGCACTGCCTGCAAGAGGTGCATACAGTTGAAATTATTAATGGGGGTTGTGTCATATCTTTGGTCCTACGTACCTCAATCCAATCCACGCAATAATACTATGCATCCCTGAAATGATAGGGTCATGTCTCTCTCTCTCTCTCTCACCTTTTGTTTTCTTTCATTCCATTGCTTTCAATCTCAGCTCAGGATCACATGAATAATTTAACATTAATTTCATTTTTACCATAATAACACCAAGTTTTACTCATGGTTACAAAAGTGTGTTAGAGTATTAAGATTCTAATATCTCACATTGAAAAAATATAACATTTTAAACGAGATCTTTCCTTCTAAGCTGGTTTTATAAGGCAAGTACTAGTTTTGGTAATGACCAAAATTTAATAATGTGAACTTTATTGAATTGATAAGTGATAATTGAATAACAAGTATGATTTGTATGAATCTAAGAGAACAGTTAATTAATGACCAAAACTAAGATAGATAACTAAGTTCGGTTGAACTGTTACATTTCATGAGTGTAGTTAAAAGCTCCAGGCACAACCCCCATATATAGTCTTCCAAACAAATAATAAAATCCCCCAAATAGGTACTAAGCTATCAAACTTCAAAAAATGGGTCAATATGACCCATTTTCTAGGATTTTATCTAAATTTTCGTTTAAAAGATGTCATGTGCTTTTCGAGTAAGGACAAAATAGACAATTTACATCTAAAACCTTACATAAATCTAGTTGGTATGTGCCAATTCGACCAAATTAATTTTACTTTTTTTGTGCTCTAGATTTTGAGAAATGCTACAAATGTTGGTAACGTCAAACCATGTTTGACCAACGTAAGGCTTCGGGTATAAATTATTTATTTTGCCCTCACGCAATTTGTTAGACAGAAATTTAGATGAAATCTTGATGGTTTTGTTTGGGTACAAAAAGTTTAATAACTAACCAAAATTTTAATTTGGGGTAATTTGACACTCTAATCATAGTTTAGGGGGCAGAATAACTATTAAGCCTAAATCCAATTCTCCTATATGTAGGTCCATTAGGTTGTTACTTAACAATTAATCAAGATGTATAGGTTATTGGGGTTTTCTATTTCCAAATTTAAAATTTTGGGTACTGTTGTTTATATCATTTTTACGGATTATTTTGTACATCATTTTTTAAATAGAGGTATGACCCATTTATGTAAATCTCACAAAACTAGTCTCACTTTTATTGAAAACATAGCACACAAAACCGTGGATATAGTATAAATAATTTTATTCTAAAAGTTTCCCCTTAAACATGCACACACAAACATAATTTTGTATTTTCTTCTTCAAGAATGATCTATTGAGCATTAAACCTTATATTAAATTCAAAATATTTTGCACTTTTGCTTCTTAGGAGACTCTAGCAATTAATTTTGAATGGAATTTAGAGTCAAATGACCCAAATGCAACCTACTATACAAAAATGAAATTTTGATCCCAAAAATGGTCATATAATATTTTTCCATAGTGATTTGACAATGTTATTTTACCATAAAGTCCAATTTGAATTATGGTAAAAGTTGTTGTTTTTCAATTTTAGGATGACAACCTGGACATGGATACACTGCACATCTTTATTCCTTTTCCACTTTGTTTCTCGCAAATCTGTATGACACCACATGCATGCATTACGTAGGTGACACTGTGACAGCATGAGGTGAAGAATATATTCACTTTATTCACTTTTTTGTTTTGGATTTTTTTTATTTTTTTATTTTTAAGAATACTTTTGGAAACATATTTGATACTTGATCACCAAATATGATCCGGTTTTGTCACCCCAAATATGATTCATATGATATTAATGTGACCTTTGCTGAATTGATTGAATTCACCATGATATTTAATTTCACGTAATAATATATCCAATCAAATTTGTCCGAAATAATAAATTCTAATATTTAATTTTTTTTTTTTAAGAATAGTTTTGGAAACATATTTGATACTTGATCACCAAATATGATCCGGTTTTGTCAGCCCAAATATGATTCATATGATATTAATGTGACCTTTGCTGAATTGACTGAATTCACCATCATATTTAATTTCACGTAATAATCTATCCAACCAAATTTGTCCGAAATAATAAATTCTAATATTTAAATTTTTATTTCATAATATACGTTTGTCAATATCTCAACACCACACCATTAATAAGCAAATTGAATTAATGTTAAGTTATCTAACAAGATTTTGAAAGCTTCTTTCACTTGGCAAGACTTGGGTCAATCCACCCCTTATAAATATTTTGTTCAACAGTGCAAGCTCAATATTAAAACTGTTTATTTTTTAAATTACTTGTTAAATATCATCCCTAAAAAAAAATCAATTTAATTGGAAATTATTTAGTTATATAAATTTATTTGAACAAATGAAATAAATGAATAATTTGGTTAAGAAATAACTCTTTAAATATAAATTATTTATTTATTTAATTTATTCAAACAAAATACGGAATCAACTCTTCTCACCAGACCTATTTCGTGACACAAGTTAGGCAAAATTCAATAAGAATCTGAAAAGACACAATGGGAACACACAAGAATTAGTATATTTGGAGATCTCTTTTATTTGATGGCCAAAGATTAATGCAAGTAGAGAGATGAGTAATGAAATGGGTATGGAATTCTTATCCATTATTATAATTATCCTTGGAAGGCAACACAGCTCATTCCCTGGTCCGAAGAGTACGGCATCATTCCTCTGTCGGCGGATCAACCGAAGGAGAACCCCAACCCCATAAGTCGCAGACCAAAGTATTCATATTTCTACACTGCCACCTCTTCTCTTCCTATAACACTCACACTCACACTCACACTCACACTTTTCTTTTTTGGTCGAGACTCACACTCACACTCACACTCACACTCACATAAGTCACATTCTCATATACACAATCTCTCTCTCTCGCTCTTCTCACCTGGACAACAAGACTCTCAGACCCTCGCACTAGTCACTAGCACTGTGTGTGGGGGATGTAGAGGGAGAGAGCTTCCAATAGAACAAAATACCAACAACCCACTTGAGTATTCATCTCAATAAAGCCATCACAGAGTTCTCTCACCCATTTCAGGTGAGCTATTTGACCTCTGTATTTATATTTTTTCCTTCATTTTCACCTCAATTATTTCCTCTTCATGCACTGCTCTTTTTTGTTGACTTTTAATATTTTGTGTTCTTTTTCCCATTGCATGTTATTACAAGATCTGTGCAGAGCTTGCACTTGCTTTTCTTTTTGTGGGTCTTTGAAAAAGAGTGTGATTTGGTTTTTGTTGGCTCAAAAGGTTTAAATTTAGTCATGAATTACATTGTTTGTTCATCTTGGGATCACATCAAAAGTTTCCTTTTGAGATGAAAAAGAATTGAAGATTTTATGATCTAAGAGGTGAGCTTGATTTAAGGCAATGCATGACCTTGTAACTTTCTATCTTGGCCTCGAGGTAGTAGTTCTTGATCCCAAATTGAGGAAGAAAATAAAAGAGCTCTGTAGCTACAGATTTCAAGAATAATATAAAATTTTCCTGCTGAAAAGATAGATTCTTGATTTCATATAGTCACATATTTTGAGACAGCAATGACAATGGGTATGCCAGAAAATCTCTTAAGTTTGAATAAGTGATGAAAACTTATATGGGTTTGATTCCACTCGTTCATTAGTTCATTTAATCCTGTGGGGATTGCAAACTCACTTCTCACTTCAAACCATAAAAGTTTTTTGAAAGTACAATTAGAAGAAAGTTCTCATAGTCTAGATTCTTATACCAAAGATCTTTATGATTAAAAGTCTGATGTATATAACAGACTGCCTTTGAGTAGGGGAAAAATCACCTTGATTTGAAACAATAAATCAAGTTATTAAGATAATTTTTTTATTTATATTAGACTCTTCAATGCGGAACTACCTACTTAATACTGTGCTATGTGTTATTGTTACACAAATGGAACACTTGCTAATGATTATTTATTTATTTATTCAAACCTATTCAGTCAATGTTTGGCGTCAACTTCTCAATCATTGATGAGCTACATGAATAATTGCCTCTATGTTTTCTATTAAAACTGTTCAGGCAATTATTGCAACAATATCATGGGCTCGAAGCATAATTCTCCAGGAAACAGAACAAGAAGCACATTGTCTATATTTGTTGTGATTGCTCTGTGCTGTTTCTTCTACCTTCTTGGAGCATGGCAAAAGAGTGGTTTTGGAAAAGGGGATGCCATAGCGTTTGAAGTGACCAAGCAGACAGATTGCAATGTCTTTACTAATTTGAACTTTGAAGCGCAGCACAATATTGTGGAGATAGTCGAATCCTCTGAACCAAAGGCCAAGGAGTTCAAGCCTTGTGATGTCAAATACACCGATTATACTCCTTGTCAAGAACAAGACCGAGCAATGAAATTCCCAAGGGAAAATATGATATACAGGGAAAGACATTGTCCTCCAGAAGAGGAAAAATTGCATTGTCTTATTCCAGCACCAAAAGGGTATATGACTCCATTTCCCTGGCCTAAAAGCCGTGACTATGTCCACTATGCTAATGTCCCTTATAAAAGCCTGACGGTTGAGAAAGCTGTTCAGAACTGGGTACAGTTTCAGGGAAATGTTTTCAAATTCCCTGGTGGAGGAACAATGTTCCCCCAAGGTGCTGATGCATACATTGATGAACTTGCGTCAGTTATTCCAATTGCAGATGGTTCTATCAGAACAGCTTTGGATACTGGTTGTGGGGTATGTTGGTTTTTCTAAACTATACATGTTCCTTTATTTATTGCATGTGTTTATGTAATTCATTCCTTCACTCTGCCATTTGGTCATCTGCATTCAATTTGAGCTTCTTAGCTAAGCTTCTCAGCTTCCTTTAGTCGATCCAAGAATATGATTACAGCAATGGCTTTTCAGTCTCCAGAGAATATTTAAGAACCTGACACTTAAGAACACATTGTTTAGTTAGATGCAATTGTTCTTATGCATATATGTGAATACAAATGCACATTCAATTTTTAGTGTGGCTTGATCTCTTTGTTGATAATATATCTATAACTAGATCATGTATTTATGTGAGCTATCCTAGTCTACTTGTTCACATACAATAAGTTCTTTCTTTCAGTCATGGTTGCTGTACTAATGAAACCAACCATAACACAGGTTGCAAGCTGGGGTGCATACTTGCTCAAGAGGAATGTGTTAGCTATGTCCTTTGCACCGCGGGACAATCATGAAGCACAGGTGCAATTTGCATTGGAGCGAGGAGTACCAGCAGTTATTGGTGTTTTTGGATCAATACGTCTTCCATACCCATCTAGGGCCTTCGATATGTCTCAGTGTTCTCGATGTCTAATTCCATGGACTGCAAATGGTAAGATCTTGGAGTAACCAACATTAAGCTTGAGCAATCTTATTTTGATTTCTTTAGTTTTTGTATTATATAAAATAAGAAATAGTTGAATTATTGAACTTTTAAATTGAATACTGAAAATAGAAAAGCATATTGTCACATGAACTGCCATGGACTCAACTCTCAAGATTAACCACTGAAGTAACCTTAGAGTTGTTTTGTAAACCGTATACTTGTATTCTATTGGTATAAACTATAAATGATTTGCAAAGTTTCATTTTAAAGGCTATTTTTCTATGTTACTTCAAGTTTTCTCTGAGTTTATATCACAGTGTTACTATGAGGGTGATTATTTGCTGGCAACTCTTATATGGCTGGCAATTAATTTAGTTACCAACCCTGTTAAAATATCCTATTGATTTCCTTAATCCTTCCCCACCTGTTGACTTCAACATAAAATATGGCTTCTGATTGGAGTTCCATCTTTTAACTTTGTTTCCTGCCGTTATTTATTTTTTATATTATAATATTCCATTATCGTATTATGGTCCATTATATATGTATGGATGATTAGATTTGACATGCAAGAATAGTTTATTTTCTGAACGTATGTTTCTACTAGTGATGGAAGTTTATGATTCAAATATGAACGCCTGTGTTTAGATGGGATGTACCTAAAAGAAGTTGATCGGGTCCTTAGACCTGGTGGATATTGGATCTTGTCTGGACCTCCAATTAATTGGAAGACCTACTACAAAACGTGGAAGCGGTCTAAGGAGGATGTCCAGGCAGAGCAAAGAAAGATTGAAGAACTAGCTGAAAGTCTTTGCTGGGAGAAAAAGTACGAGAAAGGAGATATGGCTATATGGAGGAAAAAAGCTAATACAAAATCTTGCAAGAGAAAGTCTGTTGATATATGCCAGACAAAGGATGCTGATGATGTCTGGTGAGTCTCCATGCACTATGGTTTTTCTTGCTTAATTTTCTGTTAATTATTAGAATAATCCATTGTTTGAGCCTTGTTCACTTTTTTTGAATCTTCATTAATTATGTTAATCCAGAGTCCTGCTCACAAGGGACTAATTTTGAGCATCAGTGATCACTTATTACACTCAACTGTTGGATTCAGTACCTCTTGCATCTCCTACTCCCACCCCCCTATGTAAACATGCTCCACTGGTTGCATGCACATAAGATGTGGCAGTTTGTGAAAAGTTTCTGTAAATGTTTCTGTACCTCACTCGATACTTTGTATCGATAGACTGGACTATTAGTGTGCCCTGTCCTCTGTAGTTACTATGGTGTTGTGGACCATAGTTATGTTTTTATTTGGGTAATTACTAGTGCATTATTAGCTAAAATGCATTGATATAAGTAGAATGATTGTTTAACCTTAAATTCCATTTATTGAAGTGAAAGTTTCTGTTTTCTACCCCATTTGTACTTTTTTTTTCCTTTTTCGTTCTAGTTATTTCAATCATTAATTTCCTTTCCTGTGAATGCTGCAATTATAAAAGGCGGGTTCCTTTGGATTGTTGAAGTTTCAGTCCTTTTCCATACTTGGTCAAGTTCATTTTGCATCACTTCTTTTTGTTATTTTGTTTTATTGTATAACATTATATAACATGTCCTAGTCAATTCATATAAAGGTATTTTTGAAAAATGTATTCCAGTTCTAGAGTTAGGATTTGTAAAATTTTGTTGTAGTTTCTTTAAATTTGTTATTCTTAATTCTTTTTCCCTGCAATCTTAATTCTTTGTTTTGCATTGTCTATTTCAGGTACAAGAAAATGGACACATGTGTAACCTCTCTTCCTGAGGTAACAAGTGCAAATGAAATTGCTGGAGGGAAGTTGAAGTTTCCTGAGAGGCTTTATGCAGTCCCTCCTCGAATAGCTAAGGGATTAGTAGAAGGGGTTACAACTGAATCCTACCAGGAGGACAATAAACTTTGGAAAAAGCGTGTAAATGCATACAAAAGAATCAACAAATTGATTGGCACTACAAGATATCGGAACGTGATGGATATGAATGCAGGCCTTGGAGGATTTGCAGCAGCCCTTGAATCGCGAAATTCTTGGGTTATGAATGTTGTGCCTACAATTGCCAAGAACACTTTAGGTGTTGTTTATGAGAGAGGTCTAATCGGCATATATCATGACTGGTATGTCCCTGTTAATCCTCTCTCTCTTTCTCTTTCTCTCTCTCACACACACACACACACACACACGCACACACACCGTTCCTATTAGAAGTGTATCAGTTTACTTCAGGACTTCTTCGCAGGCCAACTTCTTGATAACTCATAATTATTGACATTAATGTTAACTTGGCTTTCCATATTCGACATTTGGAACATGATTGGATACTCAACTTTTTCAAATAACTAGAGGTTTATCTTCAAGCAAAGATTTTATTTTTCTTCTCAATTGCAGTTTACAATACCAAGGAAAATGCAAACTTTCTAGTTTACTAATTCAATCTCATAACCAAAAAAATCTTCTTTCAGGTGTGAAGGTTTCTCTACATACCCAAGGTCATATGACCTTATTCATGCCAGTGGTGTGTTCAGCTTGTACAAGAATGAGTAAGTCTCATATTCTTCCTGTGCACCATAAGTCATTCTTAGTGTTTGTGACAATTTTATTTATTTATTAAACCCTCCTCCCGACAGAGGGAGACCAAATGGTCATTCGTAGTGTTTGCAACATTAAATTATTCTATGATGGCTAGCTCTATTTAGATCCCATATTTGCTCCGTTACCCCTTACCTTTCTTTTTCTTAATTTTTTAATCCAATTTTGCCCCTGAACAAAAAAAATAAAGAACAAAATTATAAAAATTAAACTAAAAAACTTGGGGCACAAGGAGGTGCCTGCCTCCTCACTGGTTATGGCATGACTATGGTAGTTGCTAGCTTTAAAAAAAAAAAACATTTAATATTGAGGTTTGAAAAATAAAGTAATATATTAAGGGTAAAACAGCAACGTCAATAATTTTTTTCAGAAGCGGGTATAAGGAGCAATTAAGGGGGTTAAATAGAATGACCCTTCTGTGATAGAGCAGGGAAATCACATGATTTTAAAATTCGAGTCTTGTAGATATCTGAAAACTTAATGTGTAAGACCTCATTTCACACTAATGGGTATTATTTTGGTATGATGCAAGAATCTTTTATTCACTAATAACAATTTTTTCTCTATGGCTGTTTGAATAATGGTGGATTTTGGGGGATAAAGAGGAAATATAATAAGTTTGCAAAAAGATTTATGGGCTTTTTGACAAAAGGTTTTGTTCATGCATAAATCTCATCTTTAATGATAAGAAGGATAGTTTGTCAGTTTTCCTTCCAACTTACCATAATAAAGTCACTCTTTTCTCTGTTATTTTATGGAATACCTAAATTTGCTTAGCTGGGATTTCCTTATAAGGTTCAACACTGTTATATGAAGCATTTTACAACCTTCGGTATCCTGATCAATTACTAATGGATTAAGCAGGTGTAAAACGGAAGACATCCTTCTAGAGATGGATCGCATCTTGCGGCCAGAAGGGGCAGTCATCTTCCGTGATGAAGTTGATGTCCTGAACGAGGTTAAAAAGATTGCCAGGGGGATGAGATGGGAAACCAAAATGATGGATCATGAGGACGGCCCCCTTGTGCCTGAGAAGATTTTGGTTGTTGTTAAACAGTACTGGGTTGGCAGCAGTGGAAACAGCACATCCAATGATGACTAAACCAGGTTATATCATTTGGGTGTGAATAAAACAGAATATAAGCACCAAGGAATGATAAAATTGCTTTAGTTGGGGGGGACAGATGAGTTCTGATCCCTAGAGATGAGTTGTTTGTAATTTAATTTCATAGGTTTGTGTTGGTGGTGACTGTGATGTAGAGCATTTATTTTCCTTGTTAATTCTCTTGGTTTCACAGGGAAATAGGATTACAGGGATGTTGAATAACCAAGTTAAAAAGTGTTACAGTGAACTATTGGAAGCACAATAGAACAGAATTCATAATGATATTCATCAATTGACCAGAGGCCACAGTGAATATTCTGTTCTTTTCTTGACCAAAATAAAATGTGCAGTGCTCCATCTAAATATTAAAGTTGATGTATTTCAACAATTGGCTTATTTGCACATTTGCCCCCTGACTTATGTGTTTTGTCTCACTTTACCCCTTTGTATTAAATTTTCTCACATAACTCCCTGAACATTAATCCTGTGTCCCACATTACTCATTCTGTTAACTCCGTCCTCATCTCCGTCAAAAATGTTGACGTGGCATGGATAATATCGTCTTTTCATCCATATTAGTGCCACATCAGCGTTTGTGGGACCTAACTTGCCACGTTGGCATCCGCTCAGCCTTTAAATAATAAAAATAAAACTAAAAACTTAATAACAAAAAATAATCAAAACACAATCAGCCTCCATCCACCCATCTCTTTTTCCGCAACCCATCACAACTATCTTCACCCTCCCTCTCTTATCAGCGGGACCACCATCCTTGCCAGCTGCCTTCTCTCTCTCTCTCTCTGCTCTACACTTAATTCAAAAACCAAATGCTCAGTTGCTCACTGGATTTCTTCACCAAATGCTCAACGGTTGATGAGCAGTCTTTTGGTTCTTTTTTTGGGTTATCATGCCCAAATCACCAAAACGACCAATCCATATAAACTCCAATCAAATCACCAATTCAAATCACCAAAACCCCAATCAAAATTATAGCTCCAAAACCACCATAGAACCAGAATACCATGTCTGCCACCATGCCACACTAGATCAAGGTCCAACCCGAACCGATTCTGTCGAGGCCATGGCTGTGAAACAAGAGAGAGAGAGGAGAGGGAGAGATAGAA
>QANT01002013.1:0-72990 GCA_003254885.1 Purshia tridentata | reverse complement strand
ATCCCCACCCACAGTCGCCATCACCCACCCTAGCCACCAACTGGTCACCGACGCCACCCACTTGGCCTCCCCGAGCCCCAGCCATCAGCCCCAACTGCGTCGCCCCTGTCCCTAGCTCCCAGTGTTGCCCTAGCCCTAACCCACCCTTTCCCTCAGCCAACCCCTGCTCCTACTTGCTCCCCCACCCCCACTCTCTCTCCTATCCTTTTTATGCCTCAATTTCTTTCCCCTCTCCTCTCTCTGCCTGACTTTCTCTCTCCCCTTCGTCTCTCTGCTTGACTTTCGCCCACTGCATCTCTTCTCTATATCCTTCACTTTCTCTCTCTTCTATTTCTCTTTGCCTTTCCTCATTCCCTTTTGCTGGTGGTTTCGATCTGGTGGGTTGCTTGGGTGAAAGATGGAAGGGGTGGAAGATTGAGAATTTTTGGGATGGGGGAGAGAGGTGGGGAGCAGCGCTAATGCTGGTGGGGGAGACGTTGGTCGCTGGTTTAGTGGTTGGGCAAGTGGGGGCCGACGTTGGTCACTAGTTTGGTGGCTAGGTGAAGTGAGGGGCGACGTTGGTGGCTGGGTGGGAGCGGCGCCCACGCTGATTTGGTGGCTGGGCTAGGTGAAGGCTTGGGCTCGAGAGGAAGAATTGGGTCAGGGGCTAGGTGGAGGGGGAAGGGGATTTTTTTTTTTTNTTTTTTTTTTTAAATTTTGTTTCAAATTTTAAATTTTTAAGTTTTAATAAAATAAAAAAGTGTGTAAAATACTAATTTTTATTCAAATGAGTAAAAAGACAAAAATGTCCATGCCACGTCACCAATTTTAACGAATTGGCTAACGGAGTTGACGGCAAAGGGTTAAATGAAGCACTAAAATGAGTTGTGAGGGGTAAAGTGAAAGAAAATAAGTTACAGGGGATAAAATGAGACAAGTGTGTAATTTTAAGGGGTAAAATAGATAATAAGCCTTAAGGAAATAAGAAGCTTCCTGAACACCTCAACACAAAATTTTACTTTTTGATTCGCGGAATAAAAAGGAAAGAGAGCTTTTTGTGCTGTGAATTTTTTATTTTTTATTTCTGATTAATTATTTATATGCCACAAAATGCTGCCATGCATGCTGAGTAGAAATATGCAGTTTGAACTTTGATCATGAACCATGAGGTTCAGTGGTTCACTGTCCATATGCGTCCCAAAATGAGAACCATGAGGTGACTTGATTTAAACACGATGCATGAAAGACAGATGGTTAAAGCTATATGATATCCAATAATTGTTTTAAGTAGAAATTCAATAATTCATATATATACAATCAAAATCAGTGAATGCCTAACCATCGTGCATGAATTTTAGATTTTTGTTTTTATAATATTAATTGGGCATGTGTTATGGAATCCAACTTTATTTTGTTGTTAAGGTGGACTTAAAGCAATAAGTGACAATTCATGTTAATGAGTCATATTAATATTGTTAAGGGTGAATTTAGGATTAAATGTAACTTGGGGTTGTGTTTAGATATTGGGGTGGGCGGTGGGCTGAGATTAGATATACTAGACTCTTGTCATATGCTTCGCACATGTCCATTAAAATTTATATTATGTGGTTTTTTTATATTTTTATTTTTTAATAAATTATCATCACTCTCCACCTTTCAAAGTAGTGGAGTGTTTTTTATTTTTAAAATTTTATTTTAATTTTTAGATTTTACAATTATATTCTTATTTATTAGGTTGAATAAAAAATATTTATAAGAATGTAAAATTATGTGAAGCTTGAAACACCAAAAGTGTTTCCTGGCTTTATAATAGTAAAAATGTGGGCTTTGTGAGGTGGGTTAGGATTTGATACAACGGGGGTTGTGATTATAATTGGTGGTGGGCTTGAATTAATTTTATACTTCAGTAAAACGAAAAAGAAATGCAGGTGCTGCAACCCATCTCGCCCATAATGTAGATTCACCAACCCTAACCCGTCATATTGTATACAAGTTTTAATCAACCCTACCATAATCCATTTGATTAATTGTGTCTCAACTCATTTATAAAGTGTTTGTTTACCAACGTATAATATGATCTAAAAATTAATTTATTTTATTTTTAAACCAAAACTATCACTTATGCATCATTTATAAAACAACAAAATATTAATCATGTTACTAACATACAATATATATTAAAAATGATAAAAAGTTACTCATTTCTTCATATACTACTAGTGATATGTTTTTATTATGTTTAGCATGTTGTGTTATATTTGTGTTTGTGTTGAAGATTAGTCAATCCAAACTCACAAATTTTAGACTTGTTTGACAGTCTTTTTAAAAACCTTCAAAGTACTTTCAAATAATAAAAAACGCTTTTGTATTTATTCAGCATAAACAAATAAAAGCACTTAGAAGTACTTATTGGATAAGCACCAAAAACGCTACTGTGTAAAAGTGCTTCCTACATGAGCACTCCCAAACATGCCAAGTCACAAAATTGTCACTTCTACTTAAAAAGACTAATAATTCAACAATTTGTTTCAATCATCTCTCGTATGGATGACAATCATCTTATCAATTTTATAATATGTAGTCAACACAATCATGGTTGATTTTGATTAATATGTATAAATGTATAATATATTATTCATTAGAATGTTAATTGTGATTAGCATGTTTAAGACATGAAATGATAATGCTTGTGAGGTTATGGGTGCACCGTGCACATACTGATCTTTAATAATAAAAAGCTGCATATATGCTTTTCTCACCCACCCTATTATAATTAAATATTATTCCGATCCCCAAAAAAAAGAAAATTATTATTCAACTCACCAATATTTAATATACTCGTAAAGTGATGCAACGGAAATCCTCCTTGTAATGTTTTTCGTATAAAAAAAAAAGTCCTAAATCCTAATGTTTTGTTTTTAATTAAAGTGTACAAAAAGGAAGAAAAAGTAGGAAATAAATAAAACTATGCTTGTTTCTCGTTTATTATTTGTTTGCGTTGGATGAGATAGAAATAGAATAAAAAATATAAAAATTACACTCAACAAACAAAGTTAAATTCCGACAAAAAAACAAACAAGTGAGAAATTCCCATAAAAAGAGAAAAATTCTGACTAAACAAGATTTTAAATTTCATCGACCAATAGTATCACGCCACGTACAATTGCGTCCGACGTGCCAATCATTGTAAAACTTAAAGGCGCCCGCAACGCCACACATCGGCACAAAAGGAATAGAAAGCCAACGACTATGGCATTTGCTGGCTATCGCCTTATCTCAAGCTCCTCATCCACGTTAACCGCCCTTTCATCGTTCCCTCCAAAACCAAAACCCCCCCAAATTTCAAAACAGAGCTTCTCCCCCAATCACCAACTTCGAAACGTCTCTCTCGGTCGCAGAGACATTGCTCTGCTCTCCTTCATCGCACTCGTTCCTTCCCTCTCTCGACCAGACCCGGCATTCGGATTCTCCTTCGGCATTTGTCAGTTAGCACTCACCATTTTGATTTTGCTCTTTCGATTTATTTGTTTATTTTCTGTCGAAACTTTAATTCAACGATCGTACGCAGCAGGACCAAAGGATTGGCTCCGAGAGCAAAAGAAGAAGGCCTCCAGGTTCCTTCTGGCCCCAATCGATGCCTCTAGAGAGAGCCTCCGAACCGCTTATCGATTACTCAGTCTCTCTCTCTCTCTCTCTCTCTCATTTGTATGTATGTTTGTATGTTCCTCATTTGGATCAATTTGGTTGTTTTTAAACAGCGGCTAGCGATTCTGATTATACCAATAAGGAGACGGAGGAGGTTCAGAGTCTGCTTAGATCTGCCGCGAGGGACTGCGTTCCTGAAGAGAGGAATTCATTTGTTGAATTTCAAGCCAATACGGGGGTTGAGGTTCGGTCTCTCTCGGTTTTTCTACTTGTTTTGTTTAGTCAGGTTGTACATGATAAACTCTTTGGCTAGTTACGATTAGGACCTGTACTCATGGTGAAGCTTCTGAGCACCATATGATGCTAATTTGGAGGAATTTTCTGGGTTTTCTCGCATGAAATTGAAAGAATCTTGTTGTAGGATGATGGAGGTGTTAATTTTGCTTTAATTGACCTCATATTAACTACAGATTGATTTCCAATATTTATTTACTTCACAGGTTTGCACATTCCGTCTGATTGTGAAGAATGCCGCTTCGTTGCTTGGTGATAAGGATCCTGTAAAATTGGAAGCTGAATCTATGCTAAATGATCTTATAAGGTACCCGCTGTTTCTTGTCAGTATGCCTCATGCTAGCGTACATTTTAGGTCTGACATATTTTCATTGTCAGGATTGTTAGAGAAATAACTTGTTCCTTAAGAAAAAGAAATGATTGAATTGCTCAAGCATGCAAATTTTAAGCATTATAAACATTTTCTTCTTCTTCCTTTATCTCCTAAGATCTGAGAAGTGCCTTAGATTCAAAATTTATTGAAATTTATTATTTTTTATACAATTGTTGTAGTATTTCAGTATTTTCTAACATTTTTTTTTGCTTATTATATTGCAGCTCATTCACTTCTCTTAGTGTTCTGGTAAATGAGACTGATGTTCAAGTTGCCTCCAAAAGGTATGTCTTTATGTCAAGATAAACATGGTATTGGAATTGGGTAGAAATGTATTTATTTCAAGTTTTATCGCATTCTTGGTCCGAAGCCAGAATTTGGGTTAGTATGGCCTCAAGCTGTAGCAATCATACATTTTTCTACCTGAACTTTGTCTTCTTCCTTTTTTACTTTTTGCTGCAGAAAGAAGGTAGCAGATTCACTCGTGGATACCGTATCATCCCTAGACAAATTTGAACAGGGAATCAAGGACTGCCTTGAAACTTGACCAATATAGTTTTTTACACCCACAGATAAAATTATCTAGTGGATGTCATGCTTGAAACTCTGCAGATGCATGTATATTCTGGATTCATAAATCTCTTTGCTTTGTCTTTCCTGTGTCTTGATTTTTGTTCTTTTATCAAATGGTGCCGATGTCATTTTGTTCTTTGTTATCAGAATGGTATCCAGGTAGCTCTGTTCTTGGTTTTTGAAAAACAAGAATCCCAGATCTTTCAATAACGACTTGCTAACTTTATGGATTTTTTTTCTTCTCAAAATTGCATTGGGAAGTGTTCATTTTGTTGCATTCAAGCCATCCTAGTCATTCATTAAATCTAATAGTCTAAGTGGAAATACTTAACATTCACTGCAGATTGATGTTGGTCATTATATTTGACTAACTTGACATGAAGCAAAATGGACATTTCTAAATGTAAAGAACTCAATCCACAACTCTATGAGTGTGTAATATTTGATTTGTTATTTCTTTTTGCTGATAATTTTGCCTTGAAATAATTGAACTAAAGATATTCTTGAATATGTACCTATCGCTTGCTTGGGAATTGTAAGACAGCACAAATTCATTTATGGGTTTCTCATTCAAATGGAATGTATTTTCTTTAGACAGTACTACAAATATTGATGCCTACCCCTATGCTGCTATAAATTTTAGTAGATACTTGTGGTATCAGATAATAAATGAGCTGTTGGTCCCTGTGGAGTCGTCTAATAGGTTGAATCAGAAGGCTACACCAAGTGATAGCAAAGCGTCCCATCATCTGGCTGTGTTTGTAGTTTGTACTGACCTAGACTAGCTGCACAGCTAGTTGGAGATATGTAGTAAACATCTGATGGCCTTCTATGGAATAGTTTGATTTGGTGAACCAGAAGCCTCAACCAAATACAAGCGACAACATGGTGTTCCATCATCTGGGTTGGTTTGTACTGACCTAGGCAAGCTGCGGAGCTTGTTGAACAGATTTAAGGGATCGTGCAGGAGCCCAAAATGAGCATCTGGATCACCAATTTGTGAAAGTTTAACATGTGAAAAGCCAAGAGATGGCAGGAGATGGTCAGGCCAATCACTGTAGAAATGGAAGATGGAATTAGAAAGACTGGTTGATGGTTTGTTCATAAAATCTGCCAAGAGCACTGATGGAGTAAGCGAGCACTTGTCTGCTATGACTTTCAGTACTTGTGTGGCCTGGGAGTGGGATAGGTAGTAGAGGATACCTTCCAGAACCCAGACTGTGTTCTTCTCTGGCACAAACCCTGATATTTGAAGTTTTTCAAGCCAGTCATTGCTTCTGATGTCGGCTGCCACTCTGGTTATGGATTTTGCTGTCATCATTAGATACTTTTGATCATTTGTAGAGTCCATCGCTGCTTGCAGAAGAGTAGCTTTGATTTGCAAGACTTCAGGAAAATCAACTTCAAACACATAGCTTTCCTTCAAGCAACTCAACCGGTAAGCCCTTGCATCCATTCCTACAAAATGAATTGCAGTATTATTATGTGCTGAATATTTACTTAATGCCAGTTTTTTATTTTGTTTTATGTTTCTCGGTGTAGACTCCACATCCATATGGTACAAGCTATACACGTGATATTTGAGACATTTCATTACCATTTACATGCTATTGATATTCAAAATGATTAGCATTTGGATGGGGCATGGTACAAACTTGTCCTGGCCTTTTCTAATGACCAATAATTCTTCATTTGTAGTCTCTTTTGGTGCATATTCAGATGCCAGTACTGCATGTGGGGATCAATTTTGCTAGAAAGTGTTCATTGTCATCAAGCAATGTAAATGGACAAATCATCCACTGATGTGATGATCTAGTACTCAGAACTCCTATGATTCAAAATCTACTTTAAAACCCAAAATGGTCCCAACATCGTACATCGTAGGCATGAAAACACTTTGATGTATGCTACATTGGTTCAATAAGTACTTGTTAACCGAAAAATTGTGGTAGAGTAGTTACCAACCTGCCCCAAGGAGAACTACTTGGGTTTCTCTGTCATTGAAGGAATGAAGTGCTGCTTCAAGTTTTGAATCAAACCAGAGTGTCCGAACTGCAAGAATCACTCCGGAGATTTCTCGTGCCTTGTTGACGCAATCTTTCTTTATCTTCTCGTGAAGAGTTTTCAGGTACGTCTCTCCTGCAAGTATGTCCGCCAGTGGGTCATGAACCACATGTCTCCACAAGGCTCTTCCTGCTGCTGTTTGGCATGCAGACCGTTGAAGGGCATCCCATTCATTCTCAATTTTTTCATGGACTTGTCGAACAGTGTCCGTAGATAACAAGTCCGGAAGTTTGTACTCTGGCCATTTCGGGTATTCAGGTGAGCCATTTTCTTGACTTGACATGGTCTTTAGATTACAAGGAAATGTTCTTAGATTGCACGGAAACTTCGAAATTAATAAAAATGAATGAACAAGATATGGCATGCTATATGTAGCAGAGAGAGGTTGTAAGGATCAAAGGTTTGCAGTTGCAGCAGGTGATAGGGATAAGAAAAGAGAGCCACACACAAACCAACGCTTGGGAAAATGGTTAAGTCGCATCCAAATTTTTTGCCCCAGTGAAAAAGGAAGGTAGCAATGTAGTCCACGAGTACCACAATTCATGTGCCTTTCGTTTTGCTCTCTATAGCATAGTAAGTAGTCCACAGGAAAAAGACATTATCTGATTCGAGTGGCTCCCAAGAACTAATATCAGATTGGGACTCCCTGGCTAATAAAAAAAGGAAGTCCAGTACATGATGGTCTATTTAATACAAGTACTCTTTTGTTTGTTTGGTTGGTTGCAATACAACAAAGGCGTGTCTGTATGCTACTCCCCATCATTTGTTTGGTGGTACAGGTTTTAAGTATTGGGTTGCACCAAGGCAATTGGCGTGAGGCTGTTTCGGTGGGGTTCCAAAAAGGCAGGGAACTGATTATAAGCATTTTTTCTACCAAAATGTCAATTAATTGAACTGACTTGTCCATTGACACCCAATTGCACATGCTCTCAGTACCAGCTCTAGTCAGGCAAACCTATTCACGGTAATTTCCTTTGTAATTCAGTTAATGCTAGAGTGACTTTCAGTCTAACTATAACCAAGGCAGGCACCTGGAGACCATTGTTTCAAAATTCACCAGAAAAAAAAGAAGATATTTGCTGCGGTATATAAGGAAACTTTAGTATCCTAGTAAAAATTACTAAATAAAAAAGAAATATAGATGTGATCGTATTAAGTTGGATAGTTTTGGTTAATTCGGTTAAACGGAGTGATCGAGGTACCGACTTGATGTTTACTTTCTTGAATTATGTGTAAAAGTGATCCTGACGAAAGGTAGGTAGTGTAAAATATAAATTATAAAATGAACGGAATAAGAGGATATTTTTTAACTTAATTAAATTAAATTGTGTTTTGATTTTCTTTTGTCTTGTAGTAGGCTGACAACTAGGGGTAGTGTAATCAAGGGTCCAGGACCACACCCAGCGAATAACATTGGATTTCGGGACGGTTGAAAATGGCCGGAGACCGGAGGCACTCGTGGCATAGAGAGGATCATCACTTTTAGCTGTAACTAGCCTAAGAAAAATGTGGCGGTGCTGCCCGTGCATGTGGCACTATTTTTATTAGTGTACCTAATTACGATATTCGAATCGACGGCTTACAAGTTATTTGGAATTTTTAATCCATCGATGTGCATGCAAACGTAAGCGTATCCTGCAAATCAGAAATGGCCAAATGCAAGTGGGTCCCACAGCTCAATAGAGTAGAAAGTAGTAGTACGGCTGGCTGGTAAATTAAGCGTTTTTAGGACAAGTGGTCAATTCGGTTTGTGATAAAGTCGAGGGAATCGAATTTGGGAAGAAACACTCAAAAAGTGATCCATCATCCAACGGACCACACCGAGAAAGACAGACCCGCACGGCTACAAAGTTTGGTCTCCTCTCCAGCGAGCGAGCGAGCGAGCGAGGGAGATAGAGATGGCCGCGGAAGTGACTTGCTGTGGGACGAAGTTCTCGTTGTACATACTTATAATCATCGGGCTGGTTTGCTTTGCCGGATTGATGGCTGGGCTCACTCTGGGCCTCATGTCTCTGGGCCTCGTCGACCTCGAGGTCCTCATGAAGTCCGGTCGTCCTCAGGATCGCAAGCACGCCGGTACTCTTTCTCATTTCTCGCCCTTAATTTCGAATTGCTATACTTGATTCACTGCAATTAGCTCAGGTTGGACTTATTGGGGGAGGTTTTAGTAGTATTGATACGTGATCAAGTAACAGATGTTGCTGCTTGCGCAGTTGCAACGTGGCTTTAAAAACGGTTTTTGGATTGAAAATAATAAAAATGTTTTTTTTTTCTTTTAAGATACGGGAAACTAAGCAAATAAGGGAAGTTAACGCGTCTTTGATGTGGGGATTGGTCTACTGATTGAGTTTGTAAGCTGACTTTGCTGGTAGGCAGTTGCTCTTAATTGTGTGAGAGAGTGCGTTGGGCAGTTGCTCAAAGACTTAAGTAATGGATGGCTGTGAGTAAGGCATACATATGTTTAATGATATGAGATATTCTGATTTTGTTTTTGGCAGCTAAAATTTATCCGGTGGTGAAAAATCAGCATCTGCTATTGTGTACACTTTTAATTGGCAACGCCTTAGCTATGGAGGTAACTATGTGATTTTGTGGCTTTATTTAGGTAATTATTACTGCTTTATCACTAATCAATGGTTCTTTTGATATTAGACTCTTCCTATATTCTTGGACAGTCTTGTGCCTCCTTGGGCAGCCGTTGTGATATCAGTCACTCTCATTCTGGTGTTTGGAGAGGTAGGTTTTTATAAGAGCGTTTTACAAGTGGTTAATTTAAGAAGGTATCTGCATACAAATGATATTCACTTCTATTTCTTTGTATGCCCTTCTCCAGATATTGCCGCAAGCAGTATGTACTCGCTATGGTTTGACTGTTGGGGCAACAATGGCACCACTTGTGCACGTTCTTCTAATGCTTTTCCTCCCTCTTTCTTATCCAATTAGTAAGGTGATGTTAATGTGGAACTTACATAATGATTACTACGAGTATAAATGTTTGTAACTAGTGGTCTGCAATCTAAGTTATTTGACTTAGCTGCATGTTCTCCATCAGCAGGTTCTGGATTGGATGTTAGGTAAGGGACATGCTGCCCTTTTAAGGAGAGCAGAGCTAAAGACTTTTGTGAATTTTCATGGAAATGAGGTATATAATTCGACTTAGATCTGTCTTATTGCAAGTTCACATTTGGCATTACATATGTGCCCCTTGCGCATATTCAATATTTTTCTGCTAGGAACTATACTAGTGACATTTGTTAAAACATCTATATTGGAGCCCATGTTTCAACCCTCTGGAAGTCCTCCAACTTTTCCTGTTTTCTGATCAAAATATGACATATGCATATGATTTTTTATTTAGGCTGGGAAAGGCGGGGATTTAACACATGATGAGACTACCATCATCGCTGGGGCACTTGAATTGACTGAAAAGACTGCAAAAGATGCAATGACTTCTATATCAAATGCTTTTTCCCTTGATCTGGATGCACCTCTTACTTTGTGTGTTTGTGTATTCCAGTTTGTTCTATCATATTTTATGCATTCTTCCATCCTTCTAAACCTCTCTCTCTCCCCATTTTTCTACAGGGAAACATTGAATGCGATCATGGCAATGGGTCATAGTAGAGTTCCTGTTTATTTTGGGAATCCCAAAAATATAATTGGACTTGTTCTGGTAATTTCATTTCCTTCTATTAATAAACTATGAAGTGGTGCCACGTGAAAACTTATTAGTTCAATCTCATAAATTTACAGGTTAAAAATCTGTTGATGATTGATCCGGAAGAAGCAGTTACTCTGAGAAAAATGATAATAAGAAAAATTCCTCGGTAGGACAGTTCCTCATTATTTTTCAGTCTTTTATCATCTGATATAACTACAAGACATGAGTGCCTTTGATTCTGAGGGTTCATGCTTCTGAGATAGTTTGTTTGACCATCAATGCATTCTTTTTTGCTGGGCTCACTTGACTATTCTTGACTTGCCTTTTCATTTGTGCCACAGGGTTTTAGAAAACATGCCTTTGTATGATTTGCTAAATGAATTTCAGAAGGGTCACAGTCACATTGCTGTTGTCTATAAGGATCTAAATGAGAAAAATGAAACACCAAAGAATGGCATTAAGGACAACTGTAAGAAGCAAGTGGGCCGATCTGAGGCATCATTGAAGAAAGGTGTGGATATTCATAGCAGCAACCAAAGATTTTCATAGGTTTTTTACTTTATAGATGCTGTTAGAGTATAAAACAATTCTTGGCCCAAATCCTAATAGCTTAAGCTTTTGGGAATGGTGGTAAACCAACACACTTTATCAGATGTCATGGTAACTACTTAATGTTTTGGTTTATTTGCATTGGTTCAAATCTCAATCTTCATATGTAATCATTTCACTATATTCCTTTTTTCTACTCATAGTAGTAAACTTACATCTGAGCATGTTAATTGGTTATGTGCTCGATCTTTCCCATATGATTTATGAAATTATGTAGTTTTCCTGACTTTGTTGTGATAATTTATGTCTGAACCACTGCCACTTTCTATTATGTCTTTCCTTTGAACTCTGTAATTTGTGTTCTTGGTAAATACCAGATAAAAAAGTGGGTGGCCCCAATGCTGCTACTCATATAGCTTCGGACAATGGTGATGGAGGTCAACAAACTAAGAAAAGCCCACCAGCTACTCCCGCTTTTAAGAAACGACACAGAGGTTGTTCATATTGCATTCTTGACATTGAGAATGCGCCCATTCCAGTGTTCCCACCCAACGAAGAGGTTGTTGGAGTAATTACCATGGAGGATGTCATTGAAGAACTTCTTCAGGTAATGCTGGTGTTGCGAGTATTACTGGAAATTCCAAAGTTAGATCCCTGTATTCATATCAGTTACACATGTTGATCCAAATTTTAAATTTTCGCTTATGCCAGGAAGAGATATTGGATGAAACAGATGAATATGTCAATATCCACAACAGGTAAATTTAATTATTTTCACCTGCACATATTAGCACAATACCTTCTCTTAAATCATCAATGCCACATCATGGTATGGGTTTGTCCATTATCTTGCTTAGTGCGCAGGAGAACATAAGTTCTGAAATTTCCCTGCTTGGCAAATGAATGAATAAACACCTAGGGCCCGTTTGGATAGGGGGTGATTTGGATTTGGATTTAGATTTGGATTTGGATTTGAGCTTTCTAAATTCAAATCCAAATCCACCTATTTGGTATAATTTAAAGGAGTGTATTTGGATTTGGCCCAAATCCAAGATGGATTTGAGAAGGCTAAATCCATGAATTTCAAATACATTCTCCAACTAGGTATTTGAAAACTCATCATCCCACCCTCTCTCTCTCTCCCTCACCTCCGGCCACAATTGCCGGCGACCTTCGCCGGCCACCCTCCAGCGACTTTCCGGCGATTTTTCCGGCCACCACCGGCTACTTTTTGACGACTTTTCCGGCCATCGCCGACAACTTTCCGACGACTTTTCCGGCAACCTCTGGCAACTTTTCGGCGACTTTTCCAACCATTCACCTACAACTTTTAGGCAACTTTTTCGGCTACCCTTCGACGACTTTTTTTATTTTTAATTATATATTTCAATTCTTAAATTGTCAAAAAAAAAAATTGAAATACTTTTTAAAATCCTCGTCTTTAAATTTTGCATTCAAATAATAGAATTTCAAATCTAAGGATTTCAATTATATGGATTTCAAATGCATAAATTTGAAATCCAAATCGAAATTCAAGAATCCAAACGGGCCCCTAGTCTCTTGATATCCCTGCTACTTTGGGAAGTAAACTCTATCAAAGTTGAAAAAGGAGAATATTTCCTGAACATGCAGGATTAAGGTCAATATGCATGCAGTTCAGGAAAAGGCTTCTTGCTTGAATTCACCCCAGCCTTCAGCGGAAGGGTCCTCTGTCAACGATACCCCACCACCAACATCGTCAGTCCCTACAGTTTCATGTTCGACTCAACATCAAGACTCAGCTAAAGTGACTGCTGCAGATCCCATGTCAACAGGCTCACATACCACGACGCATCAAGCTTCTGAAGGTGAAATGTCACTGGATCGTTGAGATTGGTAATTCTTTGTTCTTCGTTTGAGTCAAATGTAGATGCACAAAAGTCAGATTTTAGTTAAAGGTTACTTACGGTTAACCAAGACTTCCTACAACGATAGTACTCTATTTGAATAGAAGGAGATACTCATGTTTCATGTAAGAGACAACTCTCTGTTTTCTTTTTTTTTAAATGTAAAGTCTACATGAAGTGATTACCATAAAGGAAATTAATGAAAGGCGTGGGACGAATTATTATTGTAAGTGTTTTGGGAAGTGGACTTGTAAACTGTAAACAGCTAGCCCGTGATCCAGCAGGTACTCTCTTACAAGAATAGGCGCAAGGGAATCTGGTAAGTGAATGATTCAAAATGCTGTGGCCTATAATGGGCTCAAAAGTATATGGGCCTGAAAAAGGTGCTTCAGTTTTTAGCCATGTGCATTGTGAGAGAATATTTTTTGGGTAACTGATATACTGTAATTTTGACAAAATAAAATAAAATTGATATACTGTAATTTGATATAATTAATTCAATATGTAAAGTATTATTGGCGATATGTTTATCTTTATCTTTATAAGATATAAAAAATAATATTCACTCATGATACATAAATTGGCAGTGTATTGATTAAAAAAAATCTTGTACTATTTTAGTTCTTTTGAGAAGTGGATGTAGCAAGTACCGTTGTAGTTGATATGAAAATCAATTTCTTCTTAAATATTTATAAAAGTATTTATTTTAAAATATCTTTTTCAAATGGAAGAGGAAAAGACTTATCCGAAAGGTAAAGTGTTTTTATTTGCTGAACAATACAAATACTTATCGGACAAAAGAAAAAGAATTGAACATACCCTTTGGTCATTGCACAAAGCCAAAGGAGCCAAAACGAATTTGGTCGTTTAAAACCCAGAAAATGGGAAAAATATATGATCTTGAGTTCAAGAGATTAATTTGAATGTGACAATTTACAAATGTATTTTAAATAAAATCCTATTACTTTGTCAATCTAATATACCAAAATAATACATTTGAGTCGCTACATCATCCTTAAAAAACAGTTGTACGGTAGCGAACCTTGACAGAAACCCAAACCGGAACATCAGCCACCGGTCCTTTCCGTTTAATAGCGCCTGCTGCAAAATGCAAAGTTACAAAACATATATCTCTGCGTCCCACATGCCTTGTTACTCCTGAGAGTCCTGAGTCATCCGAGGTGACACAACCCATTACCTAATCAGCAATGCCCAGACAATGTAATCATGTTACGAGCTATCCTTACTTCCCCACTTAACTCTTTTTCACCTTTTTATTTCTATTTTTCCTGAGTCTGACAAAGAAATTTCTCCTACTCCTTAAAAGTAATTCACAATCCTGTCTGGTAGGTGCTACTTAAGTCTTAAACAGACCCAGTTGAAGCTCCTCTTTAGTTCTCAGAAGAAAGAAAATATCCGTTTGCCTCAAATTATAAATTCTTTCAAAGGTAGTATTTTGTTTTGTTTTTTGTTCTGCTTTGATCCAGACAGTGACTTTCCCATTTGGACACTCTCAGTTTCTCTTTGCTTTCTTAATTTTATTTTTAGAAACATACTCTTAGATCTCTCTTACCTCCTGCTTCAGATTTATTAAGTTCTGGTTTTTGTAGTAAAATCATACTACTGTCTATACTTTATTTTTGTTTGGCGGGGTTTTTCATTGGGGGTTTAGATTTTCTTGTTTAGTTTACTTCCTTCAAAGACAGAGAGCATTTATTGCGGGTGAGAGAGATGGGCATAGCTCGGTTTGGCCGCCAAGGGCAAGCAAAACGCCCATATGGGTTCTGTATAAAAATGACTGCGGTGGCAATCTTAGGCCTCTGCTTTATATTCGTGTGGTCTATGTTTTCTTCTTCTTCCTCTTCCGTGACCACTCGAATAGAAAGCTTTGACAACATAGGGGAGCCTCCTGGATCAAGGAGCACAAGGGTAACCATTCCAAGGACACACTCTTCTAACAAGGGTGAGAATGAGAAAAAGGTTAATGGGTCTGTGACTTTGTCTGTGGATGAGCATAAATCTGAGAAGAAGGACAAGAAAGATGTAGCAAATGGGAAACAAGATAAAGATAAGAAAAAGTTACCAGAAAAGGTGCCGAAACAAAAACATGGGTCTAAGGAATCTGAGAGTGAAGATTTAGAGAAGGAAAAGGAAGAGGAGAATGAAGAACCAGAAATAGTGGATGGAAAGGAAGAAGCTTTGGATGGTGAAGGTGAAGCAAATGAGGTCACAGAAGGAGAAGGTGATTTGATTGAGTCAGTTGATCAGGAATCCGAGGAGAAGTTGGAAGATGATGGCGGTGAATCGAAGGAGAGGGGAAAGAAGAGGAATAAGATTAAGGGTCCATTGTTTGATCCAAAAGCACATTATCACTGGAAATCATGTAGCACAAGGAGCAAGCATAATTACATTCCTTGTATTGACATAGAAATTAGCTCTGGAAGGCTGCAATATAGGCATACAGAGAGGAGTTGCCCGAGAACACCACCAATGTGTCTTGTACCTCTTCCCCCTGATGGGTATGGCTTTCCAGTCTGTTGGCCTGAGAGCAAAGTAAAGGTACGTGTGTCAGGTTTTAAGATGGTTTCTTGTCTTCAATTGTAGTACTTTGAGAGGTAAAAATATTCTTCTGATGTTCTCATTTGTTACTTCTCATGTTTTGCAGATATTGTATAAGAATGTAGAACATCCAAAACTTGCTGCATTCATCAAGGAACATACTTGGGTGATGGAGTCTGGAGAATATCTTACTTTTCCTCAAAACCAATCTGAACTTAGAGGTGGAATTCTGCACTATCTAGAGTCCATTGAAGAGGTGAGTTTTCCTCATTGTCTCAACAAAATTTGAGCTGTGTTGAATCTTTATCTTTTATTCCAACATGGAATAACATGATGATAATTGGGCACATTTGGGTTAATAAAAGATTCCCTTTTAAACATCTGCTTATTTATGAAATTAGAGGTGAATCTTTGAAAACCTCATATATAAAGATTCTAATTGTTTTATGTCTACCTTTTTCTTACATCCTACTACTGTGAGAGGCGAAAAGTTATGATACCAAGACTATCTACAGATAGCAATTAAAGTTGTGTTTGCTTGCTGAAATCTGAAAGTTTAAACTCCACCATATACAGATACTGATATGCATACATATATATATATATATATGTATATATATATGCTAATTATCTACTAATAGTAACTTTAATGATGTCATTCCTACCATATATAGCATTTTGAATTTTTGTTTCATTTGATAGATGGTACCAGACATCGAATGGGGAAAGAATATCCGCGTAGTGCTGGATGTCGGAAGTACAGATTCTGCCTTTGGGGCTTCTCTCCTTGATAAGGATGTATTAACATTGGCATTGGGCTTGAAAGATGACCTAGTTGACCTAGCTCAAGTTACCCTTGAGCGTGGTTTTCCTGCTTTAGTTAGCCATTTTGGAAATAGAAGGCTACCTTTTCCTAGTGGTGTTTTTGATGCTATTCACTGTAGCGGGTGCACCATACCTTGGCATTCAAATGGTTTGCGTTTTATTTATCTTTATTTCTTCCTCCTTTCATTCTTTATTTTTTCTTTCTTGAGTTTCCAAATCCTACTATGAGTCACATTTTCATGATAATCTTTCATTTGCAGGGGGTAAGCATCTTCTAGAGATGAATAGGATTTTAAGGCCTGGTGGATACTTTATCTTGTCAACTAAACATGACAGTTTTGAAAATGAAGAAGGTTTGTCCTATGTGTTAATTATTTACTTATTTTATATGTTTGAAAGCTGGAACAGTGGACCATCTGCTTGGAATGTATTTCTATTTATACTAGTTTCACGAGGAGTGATTTCCTTAGTGCATCCAGATTTGTTTGCTTTGTAATTGTATGTTTTTAATCCAGAATGTGCCTGTGCTGAGAAATTGGAAGTTTCATTTCTATGGAACTTCAACTTATTTTTTTCCAAGGGTATGGTCCATTTGTGTGGATTACTCTAATTAGTAATTACTCTTTATATCAGATGTATGCGTTGTAAAATAGCTTTCAAGCCTTTACAAAATAAGTAAATCTAGGATTAGTTTCTATTTCAACATGCTGTCTACTGAGGTTTCTTAGGCTCTTTGATTATGGAATAATATGTGGCACTTTTCTTTTTTCTTCTAGCCATGACCACATTGACGGCATCTATCTGTTGGAATATTCTGGCTCATAAAACTGATGAAGTCAGTGATGTGGGTGTCAAAATATATCAGAAGCCGGACTCAAATGATATATATGAGTTGAGGAGGAAGAAACATCCACCTCTATGCAAGGAAAATGAAAACCCGGATGCAGCCTGGTAAGGTCAAATGAACTTGCTTTACAATATTCATCTTCCTGGTCTTTAGTATAATGTATCCATCTGTAATCCATTTCTGGTTTGCTAATTTGTTAATGTCTAAATCAACACAACACATATGGGTGACATAATGGTTCTACGCTATAGTTCATAGCTTTCGTTACAAAGCCTCTCTTATCTATTTTGATTTTCTGCCCTTTTTCATGGTGATTGCAAATTTCCATAAGCAGGTATGTTCCTGTGAAGACTTGCTTGCACACCATTCCATCTGATATTGAACAGCGCGGGACAGAGTGGCCAGAAGAATGGCCCAAGAGGCTCGAAAAGCTTCCTGATTGGTTGGATGATAAAGAAAAATTTGTTGCAGACACCAAGCACTGGAAAGCTATTGTTGACAAATCCTATCTCACCGGAATGGGTATTGACTGGTCAAATGTTCGAAAAGTAATGGACATGAAATCCATCTATGGAGGGTATGTAAAGAAAACAACTAAATAGTGCTTGTTCAAATAGTTGACAATGCCCTCTCTATCTTCCTTTTCTACAGAAATACGTTGAAGTTGATTGGTGAACTGAATAGTAATGTTCTTTGTGCAGATTTGCTGCAGCCCTCTCGCAACAAAAGGTTTGGGTGATGAATGTGGTCCCTGTCCATGCTCCTGATACGCTTCCTGTCATTTATGAACGTGGCCTTTTTGGCACCTACCATGACTGGTGTGAGTCTTTCGGTACTTATCCCAGATCATATGACCTTTTGCATGCCGATCATCTGTTTTCACGGCTTAAGAACAGGTGAGTCAACTTCTCCAGTTAGAGCTTCGTTACTCCTTACAATGACATTCTGCTGCTTCTGTGCTTTCTTATTTTCTAATTTTGGACATTTCATTAATGTACAACAACCAACAATTCAAATTGGGAAGACATCTGCAGCTTATTTTTCAATGGTGCCTATCCTTACATGTTGAATACTTTGTAGGTGTAAGCAACCTGTATCAATCGTTGTTGAGATGGATCGCATGTTACGGCCTGGAGGTTGGGCAATTATACGTGAAAAAGTTGAGTTACTGGATGCCTTGGATGGAATACTGAAGAGTTTGCATTGGGAGATCAGGATGACTTATGCTCAGGAAAAGGAGGGTATCATGTGCGCACAGAAAACCATGTGGCGGCCTTAAAATCACAATGCATGCAGCCTTACAAGTCATATCAGTATGACTTGCTTGCTAGTTGATGTTCTCTTTCTTTTATTATGAAAGCCATGTTTTAACCAATCGATTTTGTTAATACGGACAATCTTACACTAATTTGATGTACCACTTTTTAAAATTTTAATCGAGATGTAAAGAATGAGGTTGAGAGTGAATGAGTCCATTGCAAGAGTCGACATTATGTACAATTCTATAGCCATTTTCAGCACGATTCTACTTTATTTTCTGTATATATTTGTGCGTTCTGTAATGAGATTCTTATGTAATGAATGATTTTGTACAGTATTGAGAGTCGGACTTTAATGGACAATATTCTCTAATCCCTTTTCCAAGTTGCAGAGACAAAATTGGGCTTGGGCTTCCTTTGTCAGGAAGGAGAATCAAAATTTTGGGCCTTGAAGGCAAAGGATGGCCCAAAAGACTGCAAAAGGTTCTTCCAGCTCAAAGCCCAAAACTCATACTGTTAGGCCACGTAAAACTCCAATTTGAATTCAGTCCAACTGCATTCCGTACGCAATCGCCGTCTTCTCATTTCTGCCTCCTCTTTCACTCTTTCACGGCTCTGAATCAGTGACTCACTCTCTCACGGTCACGGACGTGGACTCAGCTCTTCTTCGCGTCTCTATCACGCGCACAACACTCGGTCACTTTTCCTAAAAGAGCAAAACCAGAAATTTAATTTCCCGCCATGTCTATATCCTCAGTCCCAGTACGGCTCACTCTCCTAGCCCTCCTCTCCGCCACCACGTTCTACTGTTTCTACAAATCTCGCCGCCTCAAACACCTCAAACTCTCCCTAAACCCTAACCCCAACCTTGGCTCATCACGTCCCAATGGCAAGCTCTTCTTCTTCTCCCAAACCGGTACCTCCAAAGCCCTAGCTCAGCGTCTACTCGATCTTCTAACCTCCAACGGCATCGCTTTCGACCTCGTGGACCCCAACCACTACGAGCCCGAGGACCTCCCCAAGGAAACCCTAGTCCTAATCATCGCGTCGACCTGGGACGATGGGAAGCCGCCTCCCAATGCCAACTTCTTGTCCAATTGGCTCGCAGAGAGCGCCGAGGACTTCCGAGTGGGATCGCTGTTGCTCTCGCAGTGCAAATTTTCGGTATTCGGCGTCGGAAGCCGAGCCTACAGTGATACGTTCAATGCGGTGGGAAGGGATTTATCGAAAAGGATGAGGGCGTTGGGAGCCTCGGAGATATTGCCGGTCGGGGAAGGTGACGTGGACGGTGGGGATGTAGACAATGTCTTTGAGGCTTGGAGTGGGAAGTTGGTGAGGTTTTTGAAGGGTGGTGTGGCTGAAAACGGTTGGATATTGAGTAATGGGATTGGTGATGAAGATGAAGCTGAGTGTTCTGATGGGTCAGACTATGAGGGGGAAGAGGGGGAGGAGGGTGCGGAGTCAGAAGTTGTTGATCTTGAGGATATTGCAGGTAAAGGACCTTCAAGGAGGACAGTGATAGTGGCTAAGACTAATGGGACAGTGAATGGTAAAAAAGAGATGGTCACTCCAGTGATTCGGGCGAGCTTAGAAAAGCAGGTAAGCTTGTTGTTTAGTCAGACTCTTTTTGGAAGATTTTCAGGTGTATATTTGCCTTTTAGAGTTTTTATTCTGAACTTGGGCTTTAATTTTATATGTGATAAAAATGCAGGGGTATAAAATCATTGGTTCGCATAGCGGTGTCAAAATTTGTAGATGGACAAAGTCACAGCTTAGAGGCCGAGGAGGTTGCTACAAGCACTCATTCTATGGCATAGAAAGCCATAGGTAACTTTAATTAAAAGTGTTTTTCATTTTATCCATAAGCGGCTTCATGTGTTTAATTGTTGCAGTTCTATTGGACCAACTTTGCAAAACATCCCGTTTGGAACCAAATAAAAAAGACTTCTGTTCAGTTTATTGGAAAATGGAAAGGAATTCTAATAGTGGAAGCTGAATCACATAACTTTAAAATAAGACCACTTTTTGAAGTAGAGTTGATTCCCACATGAGAGGATTTTGGAAATGAAAGGAAATGAAGACCCCAATGATGATCAGTTGGACATGTTCTTCCAAAGCTGTTTTTTGGAAAAAGAAACAAATTAGATGAAAGGAACCTTGAGAAGAAGAAACCTGCTTAAGAAAGTTTTCTAGATGTAGGGCAGATTTTTGCTCTGTCGTCCCCGTATGTGCACCTCTGTGTGACTGTACATACATGTATTTATGTATATTATTTTCTTTGTTTTGGTTCATCATTTAACTTGCACATCAATTCTTCAAGTGAAACATAATGTCTCATGCTTACAGACTTACAGTTTTAAAAGCATTGATGTATAGATTTGTTACTATATCTGTATTATATCCGTTTTTATGTGGTGTGTTTGAATCACCAGTATTTCTATGGCTTGTAAAGTTAAATTTCTCTATTTTACATATTTCCATTATTTTGAATTTTTTGATGTGTTTTCTGTAATATTGCCTCAACTAGCAATTTAAATTTGTCAACTTTTAAATGAAACAGGTGCATGGAGGCAACTCCTAGTTTGGCCTGTGCTAACAAATGCGTTTTCTGTTGGAGACATCACACAAATCCTGTTGGAAAGAGTTGGCAGTGGAAGATGGATGATCCGTTAGAGATTGTGAATTCTGCCATAGACCAGCACACAAAAATGATTAAGCAAATGAAAGGAGTTCCTGGTAAATTTTGTTTTTTTGTTAAATACTTGGAAAATTCTTTAAAGTATTTTGAGTTGCACCAGCAGGTACCAGTGATGAATTGAGTGAAAGAACTTCTAGATAGAAATGACTTTGTACTGGTGATTTTGTTGGGTGCCCAAACTTTTTGGTTATACCATCATAGTTGTTATTCAGTAGATGATAGAAACCAGTTAACTACTGGAAATTATGTGTAACTATGATCATGTGTATACACTAATTGCTGGACAAATCTAACATCATGATGTCAACTTGACCTCCAAATTATTTCATGGATTCAGATTTCCATTAATATCGAGGTGTTCAACTTAGTTTATTGACACAAAAAAAATCTTCTCCTGCAGGTGTTACACTTGAGCGATTAACAGAGGGTCTCACTCCCAGGCATTGTGCCTTATCACTTGTTGGCGAACCTATCATGTATCCAGAAATTAATATGCTCATAGATGAGCTTCATCGGAGACGGATTTCTACTTTTCTAGTCACAAATGCTCAGTTCCCTGAAAAGATTAGAATTCTGAAACCCATTACGCAGGTATGTAACTACTGTGTTATTGTTCTCTAATTTTACGTCACATTATCCTTGTATCTTTGGGAATGGTGCTCCTCTTTGACTTCTTTGACACATTCAGTTATATGTAAGTGTGGATGCTGCAACTAAAGAGAGTTTGAAGGCAATTGACAGGCCACTTTTTGGGGATTTTTGGGAGCGATTCATTGTAAGTACTCTTTGTTCTCTGAGATTGTTGTTCATGATAAAAACTGAAAAGTATGGATGAAAAATGGAAGAGTGCTTCATGAAGTAGTTAGTAGAAGGCTTATAAGTATCTGAAACTTACTAAATCTGCTTGCCAGATCTATTTTCCTCGAACAATATCAAGAGAATAGATGATAACAACGCATTTTAAATGACAGTTAGCTAGCTTGTACCTGCCTCTACCCATTGTAAGCTGCAGGTTATGTTGTTTGAACATGGGAGGAAAGGCCATTGTTTCCATGGAAATGGGTATTGGTCTGGCAATCCCTTTTTCGATTCATTTTACTTTCTCCACTCAATAGAGTCCCAGTCCAAATTATAAAAGGCCTAGATCAGACTTCTTTTCCCATCAAACTGAATAGCATCCATCTATATGCTGTTGACTATCCACATGATACCTTGAAGGTCCAGTTTTTTATATTTCAGTTTCTTTGTATGCCCTGATATTCCAACTGTTATTTACCAGGCATTAGACTAATGTAACTGGTTCAGAATGTTGAATCTCATGGGGTCCTTCTTGGATTGAAATCATTAGCACCCTACTATCTGAGTCTAAATTCTGTATGAGTTTCAACAGTAAAGCAATAAAAATGTTACTAAATTTCTTATGGGCACCATTCAGTTTCCTCGGATATGATTTTGTGTTACTTATGTGAATGCTTGAATTTTTATTTCCAGGATTCCTTGAAAGCTCTCAAGGATAAACATCAGCGAACTGTTTATCGCCTAACTCTGGTGAAAGGGTGGAATATAGAAGATATCGATGCTTACTATAACATCTTTAGCATTGGTAATCCTGATTTTGTTGAAATCAAAGGAGTTACATATTGTGGATCGTAAGTTTTCTATTCTTAGGTTCCCAAGTATTCTATCATTTACAAAGCTCTAGTTGTATATTCAGAGTGATCTATTCACAGGTCTGCTACATCAAAGTTGACAATGGAGAATGTCCCCTGGCATGCTGATGTTAAAGCTTTTTCAGAGGCCTTGGCTTTGAAAAGTCACGGGGAGTATGAGGTTGCATGTGAGCATGTCCACTCATGTTGTGTCCTCCTGGCAAGAACTGATAAGTTCAAGATCAATGGCCAGTGGTTCACATGGATAGACTACGAAAAGTTTCATGATCTGGTCTGTGACTCCGATAATTATATACTCCTAGAGTGCCTTTTGGGCTGATAATATTATTCCTCAATCTGTTCTTATGGAAAATGCAGGTGGCTTCTGGAAGACCTTTTGACAGTAAGGATTACATGGCTGCCACACCTTCATGGGCTGTTTATGGGGCAGAGGAAGGTGGATTTGATCCCATTCAGGCTCGTTACAAGAAGGAGCGACATCACAGACCAAAGCAGTGACGACCAGGTTAGAGATTTGATTGGTATGGAGTTTTGGGAACAGTTTTGATTGTATTTGGTTGTAATTTTATTTCTGTGGAACAGTTTTGCACTACATAACCACAGATATAGGTACAAGTTATTGTTGAAATTACAAGTTTTAGGATTAGTTTACTATCCTTGTATTCTACTTATCCTCTGCAACCTTGTTTTTGAGAAAATGGTACTCTGCGATGTTTTATTTCAGCAAAGTCATAAATTTGAATCCACTGCTTAATTAGAGAGAGAATTTATATATATATCGGACGATATCTCTGATGCCTAATACATGATGTTCCCTTTTTCTTTATTGTTTTTGTATTGCAACTATTTTTTGTTTAATGGGTGTGGTGTTTTAATAGACCCGAGAAATTTTATATCCTGGGTCCTGATCAGTAAAAGAGCTGAGGTTGATCACTTTTATTAGTGAAAAATGCTTCTTGAGGACCAACCTTGTTCTCAAGCTTGAGGACCAACCTTGTTCAACCTTGTTCTCAAGCTTGAGGACCAACCTTGTTCTCAAGCTTGAGGACCAACTTTGTCCTCAAGCCTGCCAAAAGTCATAATTCTGCCGTGCCGGTTCAAAATCAGAACCGTTCAATTTTTAGATTACTTAATAAAGATCATCTCTACAAAAAATCAACTCAATCGGAAATCGTTTGGTTGTACAATTGTCAACGAATAAATATAAGGTCATAGTCAAAAGACTAAATCATGTATCTATTCGTTAACAGTTATACAATCAAACGATTTCCGATTAAGTTGATTTTTTCCAGAAATGATCTTTATTAAGTAATCTAAAAATTGAACGATTTTGATTTTGAATCGGCATGACAGAATTATAATTTTTTGTGGGTTTGAGAACAAAGTTGGTCCTCAAATTTAAGAAACCAAGCATTGTCCTTTATTCAGAATTATAATTTTTTGTGGGTTTGAGAACAAAGACCAACCTTGTTCTCAAGCTTGAGGACTAACTTTGTCCTTAAGCCTGCCAAAAGTCATAATCCTGTCGTGCCGGTTCAAAATCAGAACCGTTCAATTTTTAGATTACTTAATAAAGATCATCTCTACAAAAAATTAACTCAATTGGAAATCGTTTGGTTGTACAATTGTCAACGAATAAATATAAGATCATAATTAAAAGACTAAATCATGTATCTATTCGTTAACAGTTATACAATCAAACGATTTTCGATTAAGTTGATTTTTTTCAGAAATGATTTTAATTAGGTAATCTAAAAATTGAACGATTTTGATCTTGAGTCGGTATGACAGAATTATAATTTTTTGTGGGTTTGAGAACAAAGTTGATCCTCAAATTTAAGAAACCAAGCATTGTCCTTTATTAGTAGCCCAAGTTTTTATAAATTGGTCCCCATCGCAGGCTGCTGTGTTGTCAGCGATAGCATCCATTTGAATAATAATAATCCTTAATAGTGCGTGGTTGGGGTTTTCTTCCTTACTAAATATGTATTTCTCGTTTGCCGGGTCATTCTATATACGGAAATTGTCTCTGTTAATATATTACATCGTAGACACCTTTACACATCAGCCACTTCGCCCCAACGTTACTTTTTGTCTCTTGGTGTTTATTAAAATAATAATTTATGAATCATGATTATTACTAGGCGAAGGAAATTATGACATACCAGAGATGTCCCACTCAGCCCCTTACTCCTATCCAAACACTGAATCTATTTCATGCGCATGGTTGAGTCAATTGTATTTGTAGATAGATATTTTCATTCTTGAGAATTTTACCATTTGATTTTTTTTTTTATTACAACAATAAAAAACACGTTCAAAAGCGTTTTCGAACTACACATCTTTTGGATCAGACTTGAGAGCTCTGCCGCCCTGTAAAGTATTAGCAACTAGAAAATGAAAATTGCTACAGAGAAATATTTTCATAATTTAGGGGAGGGGATTTGGATGAGAAAATCACAAAAGGATATTTGTGTATATATTAATAAGTGAATCATATGATCCTAATATTAAAAATTGAGGCTATCTCATTACGCAAATTTAATTTTGTTTGTAGAAAGTGTCATACAACCCATCGCAAGATTCAATCAAACAGTGGCAATGGCTACTGGCTGGTCTGCGATTTTCAGGTGGGCCGCACAATCACAAGCAAGTTGACGAGTGGAAGCAGGAACGGTGGGCCCCGTCTGAAAAAATAAAGCATGCACGGACCGCATTTCAGCCCTCCCCAATTATCCATACTCTTCTTTCTCATCTTCCTCTCCAACACAAGTTTCTCAAACCTTAAAAAAATTTCTTCGTATTAATGATTAATATAAAATAAATTATATCAAATAAAAATGTCAATTAAATAATACATGATGATGCATGCTCAAAATAAATAAATCCAAATTTAATGTTGTGTACTGAAAACTTGAAAAGTCCCTCCTGTTCTATTGTGGTGGGGTCCTTTCTAAAATATTTAAGTCTTTTACCTCCATCCATGCCTTCCATGGTTACATCCTTTTTTGACTTTGTCCATCATTCAGAGTCGAGACTCGAGGACTAGAGGAGGAGGCACCTTACGCGCCCATGAAACCCATTACTGACACGTCATCTACCCTATCAAACATTCAAACCCACTTACTGGTTTACTTAGGCGGCTACCTATCTCTTCCTCTTAGTCTGTATTAACTATTAAGTAGTAGCTTGGGGGTTGGGGGTGTTTGATAATTTTTTTTTCTCTGTTTCTTAATTGGATCGTGACTGTCACGTGCCAGATGAAGCGACTTGGCACTTGGCATCTACTACCACTGTCTCCTCCTCCCAACTGCTCAGAGCTGGCACTGCAGCTGCTGCTAACTCAGCAACTATACGATTTCGGTTTTGGTCTTCCCCACCTCCATATTATATTCTTCATTATGAAAGCCCCCCCAAAAACTATTTCTCACTCCCCATTCATTGTTCCTTCTTTCCCCCCTTGTCTTTATTTTATTCTCTTTCTATTTTTTTTTTGTTTTTCTACTCCTTTTAAAATAGAAGCTCATAACCTACACAATTCTTATGCTTCAATCCTCAATAGACATGATATAATAAATGAAATTCACAAGCCCAAAAAAAAAAAGATCAAAAGAAGGTGAACTAAACTCTAAAACACAAGAAATCTACTTTCATCTGTCACCTGTCTAACAAATAATTCTACTACTTAATATAAAAATATGTAACAAATCCATATATATATATATATGAAACATCTTATTTGCTTATATTATTTTTCATACTTAGTCAAAAGACATGAAGGATGATGATGATGATGATGATGATATAAGCAGTGGCTGCAAACAATCAAATGCAAAAAGCTAATCTTCTTTCTCTTTTCATGTGCTTTGAATAGATAAGGAGAGTGAAATAATGAAATCCTAGAAGCTACAAAAATGAAGGAACAAAAAGGTAATATCTTTGAGATCTTCCCTTTTTCTGATTCTCAATTAACTGCCAGATGTAACGTAGAAGAGGAAAGGTAAAAATAAATTACCATGAAAGTTACTAATTTAACTACTCTTTCTGGGTTTGCTTTTCCGTCTAGCTCTACTTCTTGAAGGATGCTCTTCCTTTTTAGCAGCAACTCTCACAGACACTGATGATGGTCCTTCTTCTTTTAGGTTTTGCTGCTGCTCTTGTTGTTGTTGTTGTTGCTGATCTTCTTCATCTTCATCCTCACTGGCTTTGGCTTTTTTGGGCTGACTTTCTTTAACATCTTCAGCTGCTGCAGCTTCTTCTATTTGTGGTTCTTCAGTTTTCTCAATGATCTTGCGAGGTCTTCCTCTCTTTCTTGGGGTCAGAGGCTGAGGCTGTGATTGTTGCTGCTGGGTTTCATCTCCTGTTGATGAAGCTTCTGCTATTGCTACTGAAAGTTCCTTCGTTTTTTGAGGCTTCTTCTTACCCATATCGACCTCGTTTGATGTTTCTATATCAAATAATAAAAGCTTTTGATATTATATGCTGCCAAGACACAAACCTTACACCAAATCTGAGGAGAGAAAATAATACCCACACCGCCAAAAAAATTAAAATTAAAATCTTGAATCCCTTGCCTCTCTCCTATTGAATCCCAAAAGACCATTCTTTAATTTTTTTCATCACTACCTCTCTTTCTCTCTCTTCCCTCTCTCTTCTCTTTCTCTGTCTAGTCTCAGTAAGTTGCAACTGGACTCATATCTTTGACCAACGTCCAGATTCTGGAAATCCCATTAAAAGTCTCTCTCTCTCTCTCTCTCTCTCATTCATATATATACATATATATATATATATCAGACCCAATAAAAATCGACCGCCTATTGAATAAAATAAACAAATATTCTTATACTTAAAAGCTCAAAAGCCACTAAAATAACAATATTTTCCTTCTCTTTATTTGAGTATTTTCATCCCGTTCATCCCTAAATAAAGAGGCTATAAAAGACAGGGAGGAGGAAATGAGGTCGAAAGGCAGTGTGAGAAAATAAAAACCTCAAGCAAATCTCAGCAGTCCCCTTGTGAAAAAAGGGCATGCTATTACATATTAAGGATAACCATACCATGTTACCACGGTTAGGGTCTCAGGGTTCTTATTAAGGATTTATTTATTTGTTTTTTTCTCAGACTTGTTATGGCTTTAGGGTCGGACCAAAGGCCAAAGGAGGGTTATTTATGTTATTATGAAAATTGAAAAATGGGTTCTTTATGGTGTGTGTTTTTTTTTTTTTTACGTGGGTAAGATTAATGCACTTGTACTGTATCGCTTCAGACTCAGTGTTTCAGTCTGACCAACTGTGTCGCTTCCCCGGGTTTCGCGCCTTTGAGCTTCGGTAGCCTGCTTCTGAGTTCTACCTAGTCCTCCTATAGATTGACCCTTGACAGATGATGATGAATGTTGTACGTACTGTATCAAATCCTACGGTTTTCTCATCATCATTCATATTAGGAAAATAACAAAATCCACAAATATGAGGGAAAAGAATAGTGCATGGAAATCAATAGGATTACAACGGGTAAACTGCTGAACTTTGGCTCCAAGCTTTAAACTATGTGGATTTTTAAACCCTAGAATAAGCGTCTACCCACATTAGCAAATAGGTTATAATTAAATGATCAATCTTTAAATTCTGTATGCAACAGTAACTAAAACGTTCTTAATGCAATAATTATTTACCTGATTTTTTTTATTTTTGCCCCTTCATTTTATCCCTACCTACCTACCTATAAACAAAACCTTTTTAATTTGTTTTAATTAAAGAAAAGGACTCGGAGGTATTTTATATTGATCAAGTAGCTATTGATTATTCATCTCATAAAGTACTACTGAACAGTGACTATGATGATGGTATATAACTAAGAGAATTAAACAAGCATTACTTAATTTATATAGGCAGGCGAGCATTTTGCAGAGGAGCGATGGTGAGTTGGTGACTGACTTGATGAAGTGAGCAATCAAACTAAGCAGGTTTATAGTACTATTATTGGCCCACCTACTAATTAAGAATGTGTACCATTTGTTTTTATCATATCGGGTTCTTGATGAACAACAAAAACCTGACATGGGCGTAATCTAACACTCAATTTCACTTCACCTCCTTATACAAGAACAACTTCTATATAACAGGCATATATAATTTGTAACTGTTTGTTTCATCAAGTGACTTAGCATATAGTGAGAAAAATATAAATGTAAAAAGTGTATACCGACAGTTATCTTCAAGGCTTCAGCATTGAAGCCACTTGCCGCTTTTGGGTCCTGTGTAAACGATTTAAACTTGTTACGGTCTTCCTGTAAGTTGAAAGTATTTGGACCGGGACTTGCCATTAGGCCCAAATCAGCCCAGTCAATAAGAGCAGTTTTTCTATTATTATTATTATTTTGCCATTACTTGTTAATTTATTAATTCCAATTATGTTTTCTTCTTCCTCTTTTGATCTGACATTTTGCTTCTTCTGTACCTTGAATCCTTGATTTTTATGCCATTTTTCCTTAATTTTTACAAACGACTTGAACCTTAAAAAAATGAAAAAGCAAGAATCAAAAAGATTACAGCCATTAATTTCTCAGTAAGCTTTGCCCATCCCTTTCAAAGACAGCAGCCTCGTGAGTGCAAATTCTTTTGTCTCCCAATCGGATAAGATAGTAAGCAAGGTCAGAGACGCCCATTTTCCTTCAAGATTACTACTACGCATCACTATAAAAGCCATCACGCCATTTCAGACAATGCTTTGGAGACTTTCAGAATATCCCCACCTCAACCTTTTTTTTCGACCCAAAAAAGGAAGTAACAAAAATAATTTATTATTTTATATTAGAGAGGGAGACTTTTCTTCTTTTTTGTGTGTTTTTGGAGGACTTTGGTGACTGGGTCATCCTGTTATTGCTGGCCAGCAATTCTGGGCTGAGAGTATCGAAAGCCTTCACCTTGGAGTTGGAGGTTGACACTGGAAAGCGATTTTGGAAGTCACTCTCTATAAGGATTTGATTGATTCACTGGGATTGTGTGGTTGTGGATGGAATTGAAACAATTACTTGGTAAGCTCTTTTTCTCTCTTTTTTTTTTCTTTTTTTTTTAATTTCATTTCATTTATTTGTTCGTGGCTCTGTAATTTCTAGGGGGAGAGCCATTTGGCCGCTTGCGTGACGTGTGCGTCTTTTTTTTTTTTCTTTTTTTTTTAAATTTCATTTCATTTATTTGTTCGTGGCTCTGTAATTTCTAGAGGGAGAGCCATTTGGCCGCTTGCGTGACGTGTGCGTTATTGCCTAATTCTGTTTTTTTTTGTTTTTTCTTCTTTTTGTTTTAATATTTTCTTAAAAATAATTACAGAGTTCAATTGGATTTTTCAGTTCTTTTGCTTTCCTTTGAAACTGAACGTATTGAAGATGGAGGTGTAAATTGTTTAGCTTATCTGATTCCAATGGTTGCTGGTGGCCTGGTGGGTCTCCCTTCTTCCCTGTTCTGAGCAAAATAAATTTCTGTTTTTGTTCGTTTTAAGATTATGTTCTTGCAATGATAAGCTCCCAACTTAAATCTGTAATTCCGATGTGGGTGTTAATTTGGAGCATGGGCTATTTTCTCAGCTTGTTCCATCAATTTTTTGTTGGTATTTGATTCAAATTGGATTGAATTGCTATATCTTTATGCAGTATATTTTCTGTCCATTTTATATATAATATTTTTTTAAATTTTTTTTCTGAAGTTCAGATTTGTGTTTGTTTCAGGAGAAGAGTGACTATAAAGCATGTTCTTTCTTTTCAAATCCTATTTATTAGCCTGTATAGCTGGATTGTATGCCCTTTTAGTTGTGAGTTTGTCTTATTTTTTTCCTCATTCTAAGGATTTCTGTTCCTAAAATTGGGGTTTCCTTTTTTTTTCCCCTCTCCAAATACCTTTTCATCTGGCAATGCAACCTTTTACTTTGCCATGTTCTGGTTTAATGGATTTGGCCATTTGGGTTTGACCTTCTGGGTTTCTGGGCGTTTATTTGTTTGAAAGAAACATATAGATAAAAGTGACTTACTTGATCTACGTTTTGTTTGTGATTACATGAATATAAAATCTTCTGGTTATTTCTTACAGCTTTCCTGTGCCAGTCTGAGTTCAGCTTGTGTGGTTCCTACTACAATGATACCTCCATTTTAATCAATATCGAGGACTTTCAGTGAGGACTACGCTCCTCAATCATGGGTGGTCCTTATGAAACACAGAACCATGGTGAAGTTGACAATCATGGCCTCCAGATTATTAGATGCTCTCCTTTCCAGCCCTGCAGTAAATTATCTTCGCCTTGGTTTGATTTGAGAGTCTACTATGTGAGGGTCAGCAACTTCAAGGTCGATGATTCAACACCCAAGTTCCTGATTCTCAACCATATTCCTCTAAGCCCAGATACCCTTTTGGAAGTCAATGGTGCTAAAAGTAGCACTTATTCTGAAGGCATTTCTTCACATCTTAGAAGGGATCGGGTAGATAAGAAATCTGAAGAAGCCACATTTGTGAATACAGACAGCATAAGGTTGACGGGAAGTGTGAAATTGGAGGTGTTTGACAAAGAAGATCTCATTCTCTCTGGAGTGTTAGATATGTCGAATAGCAATGGTTTCGTTGGGGAATCGAAAAACAATTCCAAGCGGTGGAGCATGAATTGTGAATCAGAGATCACTGCTGGCTCTGGATTTTTGAAGGGGAAACATCTTGGTGGCACTGAATTGCCTGCACCAACCATTGAGGTTTACATTGCAGGCTCCTTCTCTGGAACACCAATCATCTTAACCAAAACCCTGCAGCTTAGTTTCCGGAAGAAGCATATTAGGAAGGGCACGTTGGATGCAATTCCTGAGTATGAGACGACTGAATCCCAGAAAGATGCGTTGCCTAGACTTGATATGGAGGTACATACTGAAATTTGTTGATATTGAAACTCAAACTTTGTGATGTTCTCTTTATTGCTTTGCTTTAATTGCGTTTATCTGCTGCCTTGGGCCAATGAATGTTGTAAGGGGCCAGATTCTTGATTCTCCAATGATAGTTTATTGTGTTTAATCTAGTGCCTCAGTCTAGAGTTGGTATTTGTTTGTAAGGGTTGTTATTTGGTTCTTAAGACCTCCTAGTCATCCATCGATAAAGTTTTGAACAATCTATTTGCGGGGGAGGCATGGTTCCATGATCCAAAACTATATAGTGGTATTCGGAAATTGTTGCTTTTGTTACCATTTTGTTGTGACTGCCTGAGCTTCCTGCCCCTAAACATGTTTCTTGTTAAATAATCACTTGCTGTTAAACAAGTACTTGCAAACAGAATCTTATCTTTAATGTGTTATGGCACATGGGTATATGGGTAGGGCACAGTTTCCAAGTGATGAGGCTGTATTGTGGTCAATTGCCCATTTTGTTTTCTGTCGCTTTGTTTTCCTTCTACTTGTTTTGCAACAGTCAGACGTGCATTGGCCTCATCCAAAGACACATGGAGGATGGTCTGTCCTTGTGGGGCCCGCATTCTGCTGGGTAGTTGTAGACAGCACTCTTGGCTTGTTTCATAAGTTGTGTCTCGGGTCCATGAACAACTCGTACCTAGCTAGTTAACCTTGATTCTTGCCTCTCTCTCCCTCTTCTCCCCTTTAATTATCCAGCTTGTCAAATTCATTTGGTTATATAATGTGCAGTAAATTGAGGTTTCTGGTGTCTTGGGTCTGAAAAAATCCCCTAGGGGGTTGGAGGGTTTAAATGTACTTTTATGATGAATTAGTGCCAGCTCGGTACACGATCTTTTTGAGACAGTTTTTCAAGCAGGGACATTATTATTCTTTTATGAAAAGAAGCCCACCTGCATGGTTGCTGCACTTGAGTACATGCATATACTGAAGGCATTCATGAACTCATCTTATGTGAGAGTTGAGAAAAAAGTTGGAAAATAACTAGGCTTATATAGTATCTTTCATTTCTTATGGATCAATTTTGTCAAATAATCATCTTTCCCTGATTCGTTTTTCATTATCTATTATTTGGTTGGGTTGGTACCTCGTCAGATTCCCTAATTTTTCCTGAATTTCAGGTGGCAGAATACAGAGACTACAAGCCAGAGAACGAGGAAGAGTACAGCAGCATGTACTGGAGGAGACCAGAATATATGGATGGTGAAGATGGTGAACTCTCCTGGTTCAATGCTGGTGTGAGAGTTGGGGTTGGTATTGGCCTTGGCATTTGTCTTGGAGTTGGTATAGGGGTCGGTTTGCTGGTCCGGACTTACCAAACAACCACTCGGACTTTCAAGAGGCGGCTGGTGTGATTTCTAAATCTGGATGATGTCCATATATTTTGTTTACTCAAAATCCGAAGGCAGCTAACCTCCTCTGTGTTGGACACTATAGATTTTGAGTACTGTTTGTGTAGCTGACAGCTATATTTCTCTTTTTTTTTTTTTGTGTTTTTACCATAAACTTTTGATAACGTTTGCTTAGTAGGGTGTGACAGATATCTAGTTCCTGTCTAATGGAAAGGGTTGACAGTCTTGCATTGTGTCAAGCATATAAATGTCATGAGATTGTATTTCTTTGTAAATTTATTTCTCTTTTTTTTTTCTTTTTTTTTTTGTGTTTTTACCATAAACTTTTGATAACGTTTGCTTAGTAGGGTGACAGATATCTAGTTCCTGTGTAATGGAAAGGGTTGACAGTCTTGCATTGTGTCAAGTATATAAATGTCATGAGATTGTATTTCTTTGTAAATAAGATCTCTTTCCGGAAAACTAGTATAGGTGAAGCCATGAGCCATATTGTTTCAGTGGTGAACTAAACTTTATTCTAGTGCCTAGAAAATTACATTCACATAGAAGAATAATTCATTATGTGTTTGGATGGCATAATAGTTAGAAAAAACTCAAAAAAGTATGAAGTTCGAATCCCTTTCCTTTGCATATTATAAAAAAAATAAAAAAATGGAAACTGCGAATATGTGCAAGCAGTTGAAAATATTGAAATTATATTCGCATAAATCACAGAATCTAACTGTGCTCATTGTACCAATTATTCAGTACATATAGAACTGAAATTACATCGTCTGCAGAACTGTTCTGATATTAAATAGTGGCTACGAGGAAATAAGTACAATAAAATAATATATGACTGCTAGAATTTTTGTTTTAAATGGTAATGTAGTCTCTCACCAAAACACTCAAATACCTACAAGAGATGAGGTCTGCAAGGAACTAATAAAATCCCTGCCGGATTGTTACTAGCCTACAGCTCAAGTTAGCTTACCATCTCATTCAGTTAGTCCACCTCAATTATTCTAATATGCTTAAGGTTATCAGCTCCTGTTAAGGTGTATGGAGGATTCTAGTGCACTGAGAATAGGGACGACTCAGCTGAGTCAGCTCAGCTTGCTGGTGGTGCAAGGCACACTGGTTCAGGAGCCACCTCGGCACTGGAATGCCCATTACTAGCATGTTGTGGCTTGTAATCACGACCCCAAAAGGCAGCTGATTTCACATCATCTTGAAACATTAATTTTGAGAACTCCTCATGGTCATACTGTAGTATGGCTTTTCCTCCAAACTCAGTAGGAAGATTTTCCTCATCAAAATATTGTTTCATAAGCTCCACGCTGTCTTTATTTTTCGGATAGACAAACTTAACCTTCTGGAATGTCTTGTTATCCAAGAAGTACTTGACAATCTGCTTGAACAGAACAGGGTAAGACAGCAAGTTAGTGTAAAGGAAAACTCTAAGAACACATAAGCAGAACAAGAGTTGCGATGGAAACTGGAACTCTGAAATTATGAACTCTTTTTTCCATTTGAATGATTCCAGGATTAAAACAGTGATTTGACTTCAGATGTTGAGGCAAAACTAAATAAACAGCAGCAAGTATGCAGCAACTCTGAAATTCTAAACAAGTTAAAAACTAAAGATGGTCTCAATTCTAAAGATGGTCTGCTTGTTGGGCCGTTGATTATTGCGACAGATGTGATATTCAGTGAAGCAGTGAAACACAACTATGAAGAATAGAACTCAAACCTTCCAAAATGCTTCAAAAATCCGAGGGGGATTGTAGAGAAATGCTACGGCTAGCCTCTCTGGGTAGTGGTTCTGCAAAATATTGATGGTATCTCGCGCTGATTTGATGGGCACAGTAGTACTCAGTGTCCACCCGGTGAAGTCTATCAACCATGCCATTTGTTCTTGACCATCTTTAAGGTTGAGGATAGCATTCTCTATGAGATACACTAGATGACGCATTTGATTGTCTATTGATACTGTGTTCTGCAACATTTCTAGTAGCATTAATCTTCAGCCTAATGGAAAGTTGAAGGAATTAGCAATGTTAATTGACAACACTTAATACCTGCATTCCCGGTCTCAGTATAAGAACTGAACTCCCATTACGGTCGTGAAAATTGGCCCTGTAAACTTTTCCAGTCTCACCTTCCATTGCAACTTCGCTCTAAATAACCAGAAAAATAGTCAGCAAAGCTTTTAAGCATAAAACAGAGAGAATTATAGTATGGAAAGCATTTTTACCCAACAGATTTCCTCAGGTTTAAAGGTGGATCTCCATTTGAGTGTCTCTTCCAACATTTTCTTGGATTTGTCTACGTTCCAATTCCGTGCATCCAAATATCTCCTGAAGCATGCATCAGTACAGAACCGTAAACTACGTCCGGATAGTGGTCCGATTGCAGCCTTAAGCTCATTGATCTGCATTTTAATTGCAATACAGTGTAATGAAGTCAACTCAGAAAGATCTTTTCTGTGTATTAGAATATTGAATCGCAAGGTAAAAAGCATTATTTTCTACAAAATTTGAAATTTCAAACTTGTCATCATGACATTACCTTCACCTCAGCCTGCAATTGATCATTCCCTTGATGTTGAGAACTGCTCCAGCGGCGAAGCATGGTCACAGACGCAAGCGTTTGATATCACACTCTTCCTGCAACCGAGTTCAACTTCACCGAGAACATCAAACATCAAACAAGAACATGTCAGCTGCTTGGTGTGAGATTTAGCAGTCAAAAGTGGTTTGCAATTGCATAGCTGTAGTTGAAATTACATCAGAAAGCAAGGCCACATTGGCATTCAATATACTAACAAAAAATGAAGAATAACTTTGTTGAATGCCCAAAACTAGAGAGAAATCCAATCCATAAGTAATTTACCAACAAGCCATAGACATTAGGAGTATAATATAATTTTGATCACAAACCAACCAGAGTAGTAGTTCCACCATCTCAACTTCTCAAGAGTCAAACATTTGTAGAAAAATGATAAACACATGAAGACTAATCACGCAAATTGAGCTGTTTATCAACTAACCCCATCTTCCGGGAAAGAGAGCAATGCACAAACAACAGAAAGACCCCAAACAAAAGGTCAATGATGAAAACTTCACTGTTTCAGAAAACTGAATAAAATATTCCCAGAAGAAGAAAATAAATGAATAAGATTGACCCTTGAGAATTAGATATTTCCGCACATGCGCTGATGGACCCCAGAAACAGAATTCACTATTTATATATATATATATATTCATGTCTTCCTATAATAATTATCACCCGTTTGTAGTCAAAAAGTGAGTCTTCCATTATTTTCCAAGCGCAATTTTCTTGACTTTGTTTCTCCTCTGTTTGCAAGTGTGAAATTACGGTGATCGTTCTCGATTCCAAACCAAAATCCGCATTTTTTGTAAAAGAAAATTTTCGTATAAATTATGCAACGGCAACAGAGTAAAAGACACACAGAGAGAGATTTTTTATCACAAAAATAAAAACAAAAAAGGAAGAATAAGGCAAAGTGATCAGCATAAGCATACCTGGAGCAAGTTTATGCCTTGCACCTTCACCTCTAGCCACAGGGAGGGAGAGAGAGAGAGAGAGAGAGAGAGAGAGAGAGGAAATTACTTTATTTTGTTGTTTACGAAAATGTGATGACTTTAACACGAGACGGAGAGACGAACCAGAACAATTGAAAGGGAAAGGCCGTGCGAGAATGAGTTTGGAGTTGCTTGAGTTATGTCTGGTTTTTCAGGTCCAGATATTTTGGCTCTCCTCCACGAGAGTGGACTCACTCTCTCTCCGCTCTGCTGCTGTGTACCTTTAGTGGCGGCAATGTTAGTAGCACTGCCTGTTGTCTTTCAAGCGATCACCGACGGCCCAAACCACCCCACGTGTTATGTTATAAATATAACAGTTGAAAATAAACGCGACAGCCAGGTAGCGCCAATATCCGCAATGAGAAAGTATATGCTTGTCAGTTTTACCCGCTTCAATTGCACGTGTGCTGCGTGTGAGAGAGAACCAATGGTTTGAGGTCTTGGTTTGCTGTTTGCAACGTGGTGAGTTGTGAATGGAGATTTGAACAATCTTCTTGGAACTTTATTGGACTCGGGAAAGTTGAGAACTGAGAAGTTGGATCGGTGGAAGCATCCACCCAGCAAAGGATTTAAAATTTACTATTTATATATTGCTTGTATTTCAGATGTAATCATGTAAATAACTAAAAAAAATGTTCCTTTGGACCAAAAAACAAATTTAAAATATTCCCAAAAACAAATTTAATTGTGTTGGCTTTTTAAAATCCTTTGCTGGGTGGATGCTCCCACCGATCCAACTTCTAGTAAATTTTTCTAAACTCTCTAATCACAAAAAATTTTTTCTAAACCCCCACTTATTTAAAAACTCTTGCAAAATTCTTTAAAACTTATAATACTTTGTTTACCCCTCTGACGAGCTCTGATTCGGACGCTGACACGCGCTGACGCGAGCCCAGTGTAACTGTGTAACTGTATTTTTGTATTTCTAAAATACAGTTACACTGAAACTGAATATTAAAAAACAATTACACTAAAATTGAATTTCAAAATACAATTACACTCCAAAGTAACTATAAATAATTATACTATTTTTTTAAACAAAAAAATGCGGGTCCATAAAAAAAGTTACACCTTAACTAAACCCTGACTGAACAAATAATTACACCCTCGCTAAACAAAATAGTTACACCTTCACTAAAAAATCTAAATTCAATTTCACTAAAAACAGTTTCACTTTAGTAAAATTATTTTTAGTGAAATTAAAATCAACAACATTCAAACCCTAGACTATGTCGCCCAATTTCAAACTCAAATTCTAGGCTACGTCACCATCGTCGTTCCAAGTTGTTTCCACCTGCAAATTTAATTTCATAATTTCAGTAGATTCAGTGAAATTAAATTCAGTTTCAATAAAACCAAATTCAGTTTCACTAAATGCACTTAAACTCTAATACATGCCATCAAAATCATATTCCATTAAAATTAAATTTTCATAAGCCCCAAACAACTCCAGCACCACCTCTCCTTAATCTCCCGCAGCCGCCACACTAGCTTAATCAAGCTACTTGGCGCCAACCTCTCCGGCAGCAACTACTTCGTCCCTAAGTCAACCTCGCCAACTGTCTTCGAAACCCCAGATCCAAGCTTCTCCATGCTCGATCGAGCCACTGCTCTGGCCTCGACTCCAGCTTCCACAACGACATCAAAACCTTAAGCATAATCATTTCTGAAAACCATACCTCTAAGGCCAGGATCTGCCAAGCATAATCGTTCAGCAGCGATCGGAGCATGCCGCTGTCGTTCGAGCTGGAGATGCTTACAAAAATGAGGTGGACGCAGGCCAGAGGAAGAAGTGTTCAGCTGCGATAGGAGCCGGCAATGTCACCGTCATTCAAACTGGAGGTGGACTGTAACTACATGATGATGAGATAAGTTGCGACGCCGACCAGAGGAGCTTGCAGAGGAGAAAGAGGGAGCTAACCAGAGGAGGAGGAGGAGGAGGAGGAGGAGAGAGAGAGAGAGAAGCAAACCAGATGTTACAGAGAGAGAAGAGAAAAGAAAACAGGGTAAAATTGGAATTTTTTTAAAAAAGATGGTCAACTGTAAATAGGTAGAGGTTGACTAAGGGGTTTAAGAAAATATTAAGCGTAAGATTAAGGGTTTTGAGAGAGCTTGATTTTGGGTAGAGATTATGAAAGAATCTATCTCTAATTAGAGGGTTAGTAAATATTTACATATATATAAAATAAATTCTAGAAAGTATTAATTATCCAGGGAAACGAGAATGACTGACTTTATGGCATGGTTTGAATGCTTTTACAGTCACAGGGTCTGTCACCACCGGGACCCATTGAGGAAAAGGAATTCTGGACTTTTTATTCAATATGTGGTGGCCTGGTGGGTGCTGCGTCTTTGCAAGTTGCAGGTCAATTTCTTCCAACCCTAACTTTGCTTTAAGCAGACTCCTTCAACAAAGAAACAAAACAATCTGACCACAGAAAAAGAAGCAACAAAACAAAACATTGATAAGACGGACAAACAATAATCAAAGGATTTTACTAAGTAAACCAATTCACACCTTCATCCTTCTTTGTGAACCAAACAGCAAATATTGTATGTGCTGTATATCCTCATGAACACGATAGTTTAAGGCTGCTTGTAATTGGATACAACTCTTGAAAGAAAAGAAATATATATATACAAAAATCAATTTCCAAGCCAATGCGATGAGTTCACTTCAATCGTAGATCCAGTGTATTATGAAAATCTGAATTATTTGGAAATTATGGGCTTTTATATCTTGAAATGAGAAAAACCTTGGATCTTAGCTTTTTTTTTTGCAAACAATTTATTTAGGCACAGGCCCAAAACAATACGGATCCAGGTGGACTCGAACCACCAAACTCCCAAACTACTAAGTTTGGGCGCTCTAGCCCATTAGCTTATGGATCCAGATTCAGATAAATTAAATACACCAGACGCGAACAAACAATTTGAAATTAAGTCGCAACTTAGAATTTTAAAAATAACTAGCTCAATATTAACGTTAAGAGTATAATTTAGTTAAATTATTTTTTTATAGATGATTAATAGTTTTGGGAGATAATAATCTTGCGAGAGAACTATTCAACTAAACCTTCTTACCAAAACAGAGTTTAAAATAGTGTAACGGATTTGTATGACTGGCTTTTTAAAAATAACTAGCTCAATATTAACGTTAAGAATATAATTTAGTTAAATTATTTTTTTATAGATGATTAATAGTTTTGGAAGATAATAATCTTGCGAGAGAACTATTCAACTAAACCTTCTTAGCCAAATAGGCGCATTACTCCAAAACACAGTTTAAAATAGTGTAACGGATTTGTATGACTGGCAGAACTATATTTGTCCTTGTAATTCGAATGAAAATTTAACCAACACGTCTTCAAATAAAAAACAAAACTTTCCGTGCCAAATTGACTGAACACATTCACAACTAATACCAGTAGAGCTAGGCAAGCCACAATAGTGAACTTACAAACTCAGTTCTACCTTGTAATCCAAACAAACTGAATCAATGAAAGAGACTATCATTGCTGAATAATTGCTATGATATCAATTAAATTCAAAGAGGTATGAGAAACAAATGCCCTGATTGTGTATGTTTCACCAGATACATCGGGTCCTCAACACCAGCACAATAACAGCTCATACTTCCACCCCAATTACATCTCAATCAGGCAGCAGCTCCATCAAGGAATAGCTAGACTGACACAAAAGCATAATGTTATTAACATAAGAACAGGGGGAGCATTATATTTGTATACATAAAATGCAACTACAAGACATAGAATAGATAAAAACATGACCACCAAGAATGAAACATTATAAGAGAGGAGCACTCACCTAAATGTCAAACTGAGATTAGCCCTCAAATCGGGCTGCCAAAAACCGCTCTTCACACATGGTGAACATTTCACAATCTAGTCCTTATAGACCTGCATTAGTTGATCCAATTTAATAGATAACAAAAATACATCATCAAAACCAAAAATCCCAAAAGCATCTCACCTTCGAATTCATTATATTGCCCCACTTCAATCTGGTCTTAGAAGACAGCATATTATGAGAGCAAAATCTTCAATTCACGAACCATTTTTGATGTGCTAACAGGCAATGTCACTTCAAGGTGGCAGGAGAACAGAGTTTTGACACACATGGAACTCACTACAACTATACTTTCCTACCATGGATCATGTCACTACTCTCACCACTCCAAACCAGACTACTGATACATTCTCATTTAAATAATACAGCAAATATGACATCACCATTCTAAAAGCTACAAAAATCTACTCAAAAACGAACATACTCATTAACGAGAAAACCTCCATACTCCAAGGGCTAAATCATTGATGAATGGATTGCAAATATATATCAGTTGAACCTTGATTGGGAAATATTCTATACTGATTGTGAACAATTGACAGCAATGGAAAAATGGGAAATGGCTAGTTGTGCATAATAGCAGTTTCACTATTTATTTTTCTGGTGATATCATTGGCCAGCAGCAACATGAATATAGCCACTAAATTTATAGTTTCACTCTCTTGTATGTATAGTTTCAACGGTTACTTTCAGATATCACTGTGGGCAACTAATTTCTCTTACAAAGCATGCAAGACCTTTATATCATGAAATTATTATAATTGAATGGTAATAGTCAACAAAATCAACCTTTGTGGGATCATATGATACCCTTTCATGTAGATTTTCTGCAGAGTGTAAATTGGCAGAGTGTATATGAAATTCAATCGGCTGTGAACTGGATTAAATTAGTCATGGAGTAGAAAATGGAAGCTAATACCTTTTACGTTGTAATAACGATGACCAACCAAATCTCTGCAATGTGTAGCGAAATTAGTATACTTGTTTGCCTTCGAAATAGAGAGAGAGAGAGAGAGAGAGAGAGAGAGAGAGAGAGAGAGAGAGAGAGAGAGAGAGAGAGAGCGAGATCGCAGAAGAGGGGGGAGAGCCGGACCCAAAAAAGTAATTACACCGTGCCATCTCCCCCCTAAGACCCACAAAAAATAAATTTATTATGGCTTTTTTGACCTGCCATGCAAGCGCACCTGACATGGCAAAGGTCCATGAACAACACTCATTTTCACACCATATATATATATATACCTTACTTAGGTATCACTCTTTCCTCGCTTCCCATCATCCTCAATATTTTACAAGCGAAAAATGAGACGGTAGAAAAAAAAGCACGTCATCAAAGTTCCGCAGACTTTCTTCTTCTGCAGCGACAATCTAACCATCAATCAAATTCAAACAAGCTCGATCAACCAATCGTTCCGCAGACAATCAGCGATGGCTACGCGTCTGAAAATTAAAAAGAAAAACGGAATAAAGGAGGAAATTAGAAACCAATACACACATATAGCTAACAAAAGTCAATTTACAGGTACCGAGAAGAATCTGATATTTCAATTTCAAACAAATAGAAGCGGATCTATTGCATACCCTGATCAACTCAATGAACTGATCATGATGGAAGATTCCCCATCTTTCCCGACCCGAAACAAATACGAGACCGAGACGATTCTGACGATTTAACAAATACAGATCCATAGCCAAGGACGGTACCGAAACTTTGAGCGAAATACACGAAACTAACACAGAAACGAGGATCTCTCGAAGCACTACTGTCGAATTTGAGATGAGAAAGGAAGGAAGAATGATCTACGAGAATAGATCTACAAGAAATGAAAAATTCGAGAGACGAAAATAATATAAACAACACAGGCAGGTGGCCAAACTTTAAGATGAGAGAAATTGGTAGGTTCGTATATTTATATTGGACTCTGTATCACAACCCAACGGTTGAGATGAATGGACTAAAATATTAACGGTGGATTTCTATGGTTATAATCAAACATGAACATTTGGGCCATTTGGCGTTTCAAGGGCCGTAGATTACGGCAAGGATCGACGGCTCGTATCTGAAGACGGTTCTGGATAGATGAGATATTCTTTTCCGGGTACAACACGTGTTTGCACGCTGGCGCCAAGCGGTCATTGGTTTTTTATTTTTTAACCGATCGGTCATTGGTTGACAGTTGGGTGTGGAAATCCAGTCATGGGTTGGGCTTTCCTCAAAAGAACACTAAATATAGGCCCAGATATAAATGTCATGTAATTTGTTTTTGGAAGCAATGAAGCAAGACAGTGTTTGGTTGGTGTACATAGGAATTGTATAATGATAAGGAAACTTTTCTCGCCAAAAACAAATGACATGGACACTTTAATTCCAATCGAACTCAAAATTAAGACTATTAATTCCTCTTTATGAGTCTTAACCAACTAATAGAAACATCACATTGCATATGAGTAAAGTATGCAAGTTTCAAACTCTTGCTTTACTTAATTAAAAGTTACGATCTTAAAGTTAACTCAAGTGGTTATAATGAAAAAGGTAGAATAATGAATTACGAATTGAGTTATAATAGGTCTAAAGTTCTATTTTCTCTTTATCAAAACAATCTAATATGAGTTTCTAAATAAAAAACATAATAAAATTGTTACAATAAAAAGGAAAAAATAGGGATGTGAGAAAAAAGAATAGATGGTTATTTATATTTTTTTATGTCTTACGTAAATATTTATATTAATCTTAGTCTTTAAATCTTAAATTTATAAAAAGAGGTATAATTAACATTTTTTACCTTACCATTGACAAATAACGTTTTCTTAAAAATGAAACAAATTAGAAGAATATGTGTAGTTATTGGGTAGCTAAGTTGAAAAGGTTGTAGAATTGTTCACTATATACTCAAATTCGATCCTCCTTTCTCCAAATGACTCTATGCCTTAATAAAAAAAAATTATAAAAATGTGTACACACAAATAATGTGATGAGAATTAAAGTAGGAAGAGTAAATGTACGGTATGTGAAATGAGAATGGATTTCTTGATAACTACTATCCTTGGTTGTTAAATTTGTCATTTAAAATTTATTTTTAAAATAGTAAAAGCTAGGTGAAGTATGTAGATGAAAGTGAATTGATTGTTCTTTTTTTATCTGTCAACTTTGAACTTAGAATGTACTCCGACAAAGTGAATTGGTTGAAGAACTAAAATGAAAATAAACACTGAAATAAGAGAGGTAAGATATCATACTATTTTGGGTCATAGATTTTGTCCCTAATAAAAGGCTTTAAATTCTATATTTCCAAATCATAATGTAGTCATCAACCTGGCTCGTGTGCTGACCATACAGTTAATTATGTTATATATATTTAATTAATTTATTTGTCAGTTTCAACCCTTCATAAATGAATTAGCATAATAGCAGTGGCCAATGACCCTTTGTCGTCAATGACACGCCTTCAATTTTTTTCACTTTCTTCTAAATCATCATGAATCGCGTAGCAAACACAAAATGCGCAGAGACTACGCTGATGAAGAGAAGAAGCAGATACTACTCAATGAAAACCAAGCAAAACAGTAAAAAGTTGCTGATAAAGAAAGCTTGGATGAGAAGAAGCCCTTTGAAACTTCTGCCGTTGCTTAGATTGGAATGTAAGTCTGTCAGGGCACACACACGAATTTCTCAAAATATACAGAGAGAGAGAGAGAGGGCTAACGTTAACGTCAACCAATTTCCATTATATAAAGAGATTCAAAACTCTTATCAAGTCTTTTTTTAGAATGGACATCACACCTCACCCAACTTTGAAAGAATCCCCCCAACTACAAAATAAGGAAGAAAGCAGAATCTAATGTATCCCAAACACAATCTATATTTCAGTTTGTAGTTACAATTGTAAGTCTGCGTTGGAAGGAAGCACAACCATGGCAAAGAGATCGGATTTTGCTCAAAAGCTGCTTGATGATCTGAAGGTAAGGAAGGAACGAATGGCTACACCAGCTCAGAGCTCAAACCGTTCAAACTCAATGGCCATAGGTAAGCATATATCAACCCCATTGAACAAATATTTAAATGTTCATGATTAATTAGCATGCAGAGAGTTTGAATTAAGGCTGCACTTAAATCCCTATAGCAATTAGCCAAGTAGCATAGTCTTCTTGGGATCATGATTCTTATGCTTTGAGTGCAAGCTACATGGTTAAAGCAGCAACAAGTGTATAAATCTGAAACACAATTTGGAAGAAAAGAATCCAGTTATGTGTCCTTTTTTGTCCAAAACAGAGTCCACATGTGGAACCACTGTCAAATAATCAAATTTACCTTCACTTGTTTAAAAAATTATAAGAGAAGTCATGTAATGGGTCAAGGAACAAAGGTTGTAACAGGGCTGCAAGTATTCAAGATTCATTGTAATAAAATTGGTGTGTTTGGTTTCTCAAATTAGAATAGGTTCAAGAAAATGAGATATTACAAACTTTGTACACAATTCATCTTTTAGGCACTGCAACAAATTATACTAGCATTTAGAAATCTAAGCTAGCTATAGGATATATAATTTGGTTCCTATCTCACCCTATCATGTGTTCATACAGATGCATATGCTTCCAAGCAAACTTATAGAGGATCAAGGGATGCAAGAACCCATGAAACAGTAAGCAATCAAACCTGAAATTGTTGTAATCTGAAATTTATTTATTCAAGCAGACAGAATGAAGTTCATTTAGATGAATTTTTTTTTCCACTCCTGTAGACTGGCTTCAGAACTGGGAACACCCACAACAGGTCAAGTGGAGGTAGTAGAACACCTTTCAATCAAGAAGCTTCAAATCAGATTGTTGCTTATGGGAGTGGCCGGAGCTCGGAACAAATAGGAGACCTGTCCAGGGCCTTGGCTTTTGCACTGGAGAATGGAGGAAAACTCAGCAGAACAGATTCAAGCAGAAGTTCCATGCTGGGATTTTTGAATCAATTTGGCAGGGGATCCATGGACTTCAGAAAAATGGAAAGAAAAGGAAGTAGTGTGGATAGGTACTGGGGTTCGACTACCCAGTTCCCAAACCTTTCTCATCTCCATATTGAAGAGATATCAAGAGGGGCACAGAAACTAAACCAGATTCTAAAAGCCTGCTCTAATGGCATCAATGTTGATAGATTTTCGATAGAAATTGGGAAGGAACTACTGAGAGGAGCTGCGGATTTGGAAGAGTCATTGAGAATGCTTGCAAACCTGCAAGAAGCTTCAGAATACATGAGCAGCAGATCACAGAGTAAAAACCGGATCACATTGCTAGACGAAGATGACGATAGTGAAGACAACACTGTCAAAATATCTGAGCAGAAGCAACTGGATCTACCATTGCCAAGGTTCTCCTTTGACAAGAAATCAAGACATGCTCGTAAAGTCCAAGAAGTTGGAAAGATAGGCCTCAAGCAGAGGCTGCCGGCTCTGACTTACAATACAGAAGGTAGTAACTTCAACCATGAAAAGCAGGGCAAAGTAACCTCAACATCAGTTTCTCACAGGCAATTAGTCAGCTATAGCCCTGAGGTCAAGAATCCATCAACATTCTCAGGACAGAAACAGTCTAAGCCAGAAAAGGAAAGGATTCCAAGTGTAATTGCAAAACTAATGGGGCTGGATGAGCTTCCAAAGAATGAAGACTTTAAGTACACCACACAGAAAGACTACAGTTCCAAGCCAAAGAAAGAAAGGTTGGAAAAAGGGAAAATAAGGCAGGAAAGCAGTAAGATTTCTGGAGTTAAGACTAATGACATGGAGAATCTGGCATCCAAAAATAGACAAAAAGTGGTAGAAGGCAATAAGTATCCTTTGTTGCAGAATACTGGGTTTGTTTTGCAAGCAGAAAAAAACTTGCATACCAACAATGTCAGCGTTGAGATGGTTATTCATGATGGAAAAACACCCTGGAAAGAATTAGCAGGAACAAATCCAATGACAAGATCAGGAAAGACAACCATCAAAACAGATAAACAACAAAGCGTGCAGTTCAAACAAAACACTGGAAATCGAAAGGATAATCTTGAAAAAGAAAGAAAGCAGGATAACAAAACAGGGTTCAAGGAAATTACTCTTCAATTGGAAAAGCAACATGGAAACAAGCTTCTCCCAAGCAATCAGCATAAGTCACAGAACAATCTTGAACTCCAGAAGCTATCCATGATTTGGAAATCAGAGCCACCAGAAGAGAAGCGTCGAGGGGAGAAGGAGCAGCAGAGTGCAAAACAGAAGTTGCAGGCTAGAAAACAAAAAGGAAGTGAAATGATATCCAAGCAAAATTTGCAAAAGAAGCAGCCGCACATAAACCAGAACAGAGTAAATAAGAAAACTATGGCAGAAGCCGTTGATGCCGTGCAGTTCAAAGGAGTTCCAAATGGCACATACCATGAAAATTATGTCAGAAGCAAAAGTTCTCATGAGTTGAATTTCGATATGAAAGATTTTTCCCCAGACGACCAAGATCCTGAACCAGCGACAAGAGAAAAAACTGGCATTGCACCAGTTATGGAGGAGAAACCTGTTCATGTAGCACCCTTACAGAAAGCAAAAACTAGAAGAGTGAATAAAAGTGAAATCCCTCGAAGAATTGATGAAGTAGTGAGCAGAAGAAGTGGAACGCTAAATAACTTGACAAGGCCACTAAGACATCAGGGTTCCATTTTGCAGGAAGTGACACGCAGAAGCCATGAAAAACTCGGTGGCCACAGTGGAGCAGAAAAAGTTAGAGCCAGCAGGTCGAAACAAGCAGAGCCACGCATCATTAAATCCAACAAATCAACAGCAAGCACTCAACCATTAGATTTGGCACAGAGCCTACAGAAAGAAGCCGAGCGCTCGGCTTCTACTTTGTATGGTCCCAATGAAGATGAATTCCAAAGCCTTAATGAACCAAAAACTCTAGTTCCAAATGACAGTGTAAGTTCATCTTTACAAAATATGAAAATTTATAACTTCACAAAACTTCATTCACAAAATTTCGTTCAATGCGAAATTGGTGGGGAATTCACTCACTTTACTAATGCTTTGTAGGAGTATATGCAGTGGCAAAACTCAGTCTCGGTAGTAACTAATAATCAGCAAGATCAAGCACCTGTTTTAAGAGATGATGAGTGCATAATTTCATCAAATGCACTTAATGGTAAGTATATCTGCTTTTAATTCAACTTCCCATCTTAGAAAAGCAAAAGTCATTACCCTTCTAAGAGAAGAAATACCTTTCCATCGTACGGACAATATAAAGCTACAGAGCTGTCTATGTAATAATTCAAAACCAAAATGTCAATTTATGTTAATTCATCACCAAAATTTACAACATGTATACCTATGAAACTATAATCAAAGGCAAGTGGCAACATATGCTTGAAAGTAAGAATTTTTGTTGTGAAATCTAATATTTCAAAGTTGCAGGAACCCATGAAGACAGCGTGGATATAGCTTACGCAGTGCAATTGGAGCACCAAAAAACTTTCAAATTCAGAAAACAAGAGCCACTGACAGAAAGTGAAAACCTGCTCAAGCAGATAGTGATTAAGAGTCAGCTGTTCCTCAATACAGCAGAGGCACTTTTCAAGCTCGAAATCCCTTTTGGCATTCTTCATGCCAGTGCTGGTAATGACTGCTTGCAAGATGAAAATAGTAAGCTCACATTAGACTGCGGCTATGAAGTGATGAAACGAAAAGGGATTAGGCAAGAGCTCGCTGTTCATCCTTGTGTGAAGATATCAATAAGTTTCAATAAGATACAGTCCTTGGATGAGTTGGTTAAACAACTGCACAAAGACTTCGAGAAGCTGAAATTATATGGTAGGAATGGAAAAACGGAATGTCAAGCTGAGGACTATGTGCCTAATATGCTGGAAAGCGACATGCATAACAGAGAGCCGGACATGAATTGTATGTGGGACTTGGGTTGGGACGAGACCATGTTTGCGTTTCTTGAAGTAGATGAAGTTATAAGAGATTTGGAGAGGCTTGTGCTCAGTGGACTTGTAGACGAGCTTACCAGAGACCTCTTTCATACGTGAGAATTTCCATTAGTGCACAAGTTGACCAAAGTTTGTTTGTTTTTTTGTTTTTTGTTTTCTAAAGATTATGCATGGTTTATTTGGTTTTGTAATGTATATAAGTTATAGTGTAATCCTTAATTGAAGGATTTCCAGTTCATATTCATTAAAATTTGTAATTTTTGTTCTCTTTTGTTTTGTTATAATTATTCCAGTAATCAAGATTTTTTATATCATGTTTTCATATTTGCTTCTCTTTTTTCTTGATCTTACTTTCATCATATTTGAATTCAATCTTTTTCTTTTGTTTCCTCTGAAACCAGACAGTCCAATGTCCAAGTGGATCATTCGCAATGGCCATCCGGCCCAGGATATGAAGCCCAACTAGCCCAAGATAAAAAAGAACTACCGGAAATCTCTCTCTATCCCTCTCCTTTTGTGCTTGTGATATAAAGTTGCAAGCAACCATTAAGCCCATAATATTCTCAATGTTAAAGAAAGCTTGGACATTGACGTGAAAGGTGGTTTGTGGATGAATCATACAGAGTTAGTCTCCGCCAGTGATAAAGAAGCTTTTTATAACAAACGCAAGGCAATGATGAATTGATGAGCCACTGAGTTTGCTTAACCTTGATGGTCTAATAAAGTGGATGGGATATACGAAAAATGTATCATATTCTTTTTTGCTTGACTGTGCTGCGAGTGTAAAACATCTGCTTCTGTTCTAATCATTCGCTGTAATCTGAGACCATGATTGATATCCCTCCACAAAAGGAAAGATAAGATTGATTCATCTCTCGAAAAGGAAAAAAAATAAAGAAAAAAGAGGTATAAATAGCCAGTGCTCTATTCTAAGCTTTGTATCACATAGTAATGAATGATTAATAAGAAATATAGTATATAATCATCATATCTGACTTCATGTTATAATATGCATGTATGTGAGCTCATCAAGTAAAATTGGAATTACACATATATTTTGTAAGAGGGAAGATCACAAAACTGTTGCATATAATTATTTTTTCAATAAGGACAAAATAAGTAGGCAGAAAGTTTAATTTTGAATGTTTGAAATCTTCTTAACATTATTGTTATTATATTATTCAAAGTTTACTTGTGTACCACTTATTCTCAAAGTTCTCAAAGTTGGCTTCCCTTTTCGTTCCTAAAGTAACAAATCAATGTTCTACCATTATATGAGAAGCTCATTTCCAGTGTGCTTTGATTGAATATGCCTAACTTTCGATTTTGTCAAATTGAGTGCTTTTAAGCTGGAAATGCCTCACGTTCTAAAAGGACATGGTGTTCCTTAGTAAGGAAGTAAAAACATGTACTTTGTATTGTACACATTAATAATTCTTCAGGGAATGAATATCATTATTTAAATGATTGTTTTAACTCTTGTCCATATTTTTATTTTTATTTTTATTTCAATACTAGTCTACATTAGAGAATGAGGTTCAGTAATAAGATTTCATTTGATTAATAATTTAAATTGACTAGTAAATAATATAACATGATTAGGAGAATAATCAATGACTGCACCATAAGTCCATGCTGCTAATAACCGAAAACCCATAAATTCATGGAACTGGAAACGGGTCTGTATTCGACGGTCAAAATGAAAGGCTATTTAGGTCACTTGCAAGTTCCACGCATTGGAGAAGAAAGCTACTTTCTTCATTTTTATCACAACTCACAATTCACGAATCATTGTCCCAAGTCTTTACCTTTCCAAACTCCTAAGCACTAACAATAAGAAATTTCACAATCTACTTTAAAAAAAAAAGTTCAATCAAACAGAACTACAGAAGCAATGCTACGCCATATACAGTAGTAGTAGACTAGCCACGGTGGAACTTGAGATGTGCAAACTGCTTTTGTAAAGTTGAAGCCCACCGAAAGATTACTTTACGGTTTTGCCCCCAAGTATTCTTGTTCCATACCATATATTTCTTTCCATTCTTGCACACTTCTTCACCTTCAGAAACAGAGCATTCTGTGTACCATGCGAAACAGAGAGCGGTCTACAGCCATGGCGAATATGCTCCTTCACACTGTAGTAGCCTTCTTCATTATGACCGTTAACCTCGCAAGTAAGTTTGTAATTCTTATTCGTTCCTTCTAATAATTTATTTAAAGAAAAAAATGTTTCTTTGTTTGAGGTATTAAATTGCAGAAAACAAGTGCTCTGTTTCGTTGCTAAGAACATAAAAAACTTATAATCTGTTTTTAAAATTCAGAGGTTTAATAAAGTTTTGTTTTTTTTTTTAATGCAGACTGCCAATCATTCATTGGCATAAACTACGGCCAAGTCGCCGACAACCTCCCGCCACCGTCAGCCACCGCCAAGCTACTCCAATCCACCTCAATCCAAAAGGTCCGACTTTACGGATCCGACCCAGCCATAATCAAAGCCCTAGCCGGCACCGGCGTCGGAATCGTCATTGGAGCAGCCAACGGCGACATCCCGGCTCTGGCATCCGACCCGAATTTCGCCGACAACTGGATCAATACCAATGTGGTTCCGTTCTACCCGGCGAGCAACATCATTCTCATTACCGTCGGCAATGAGGTCCTGACCTCCGGTGACCAGAACCTTATAACTCAGCTGGTTCCTGCGATGCAAAATGTCCAAAACGCCCTCAATTCAGCGTCTTTGGGCGGGAAGATTAAGGTCTCCTCTGTCCATTCCATGGCGGTGCTTAAGCAGTCCGAGCCACCGTCTTCTGGAAGCTTCGACCCCAGTTTCGGGGACGTCATGAAGGCTTTGCTGGGCTTTAGTAAGGACACCGGTTCGCCTTTTGCAATCAACCCGTACCCGTATTTCGCGTACAGGAGCGACCCGAGACCCGAGACTCTGGCTTTTTGTCTATTCCAACCGAACGAGGGGAGGTTCGACTCCAACACAAAGATTAGGTACATGAACATGTTCGATGCTCAGGTATAGTTCCATGTCCTGAACCCGGTTTTTTTGAACTAAATTGTCTTGGCCGGTGGGTCCGGTCCAAGACCGTTTTGTTTGTTGTGGAATAGATGGGGACCAATTGACCCAATAAATGGCCTAAGAACACCTATTTACCCAATAAATAGCCTAATCCTTAATCAAAACTACAAGATTTTTGTTAGAAAATTCATATTTATGTGTTAAATTTCGATCTAAATAATTTAAGTTCATTTTAGTTCTGATATAAATGCCACATACTCTCACATTCTTGTCCGAACTAATAATAATATAATCCAATTCTGTGCAGGTGGATGCCATAAGATCTGCTTTGAACTCTATGGGATCTAAGGATGTAGAAATTGTGGTTGCAGAGACTGGTTGGCCGTACAAAGGAGACAGCAATGAGGTGGGTCCGAGTGTTGAGAACGCCAAAGCTTATAACGGTAATCTGATTGCACACCTTCGATCCATGGTTGGGACACCATTGATGCCAGGGAAGTCAGTGGACACTTACTTCTTTGCACTATATGATGAGAACTTGAAGCCTGGCCCTGGTTCTGAGAGAGCCTTTGGTCTGTTCAAGCCTGACCTCACCATGACTTATGATGTTGGCCTCTCCAAGAGTAGTAGCCAGGTGAAATTTTCTTATCAAAATATCAATCTTTTATGAAATTTAGACATTAGGCTTGCCAATTTTTTGAAATAAAACCCCGATTAGTGTTGGAGAGTAGCGTTTGAGTCCTGTCAAGTGCTGCTTGAGGGAGTTATATTTCGAAAGCCCACAAAAATTGCACTTTAAAGGGCACAAGTTTTGACTAGTTTTTCAAATTCTCAATTTTCACCTTATAGCTTCACTTGTTGTGGCTTTTAAATTTTAAATTTGATTTGTTTTGCCTTAGACCCCATCTACGCCCTCTGAAATACCCAAGACGCCCTCTGCAACACCCAAAACGCCGGTGAGTCCATCACCGGAGCCAAAGCCGAAGAAAGGGGCATGGTGTGTGCCTAAGGCCGGAGTATCAGATACCCAGTTGCAGGCCAACATAGATTATGTTTGTGGACATGGTTTTGATTGCAGTCCAATTCAACCTGGAGGTCCTTGTTATGAACCAAACACAGTAGCATCACATGCTACTTATGCCATGAATCTCCTCTATCAAAGTGCTGGTCGGGACCCTTGGAATTGCGATTTCTCACAAACAGCTACACTCTCCTCCAAGAATCCAAGTAAAATTTTCTCTGTTCTACTCAACTTGCTTTTTGTGCAAGTAAAGCTAGCCCTATGGATTATTCAAGCATTGATAATGATCTTTCTGTTTTGAAGGCTACGATGGCTGCAAATACCCAGGTGGGAGTACCTAAAGATATAGAGATAGAGGGCTTGTATGTCACCAGAATTAACAAATAAAGGTGGCATGCAGAGTGCTAAAAACCTCAAGGAAATTGGGAAGACTGAGAATTTATGGAGGAATTTCAGTATTCCAACTCCTTTATGTATGCATAGGAATTAGGATTCATTGATTGTTCTCCGGAGTTTTTTGTGTAGCTTGTGAAGAAATTAGAATGGTTTATATATTCAGCTGAACTTCGAACCTTCCCTTAAATGTTTATATGTAATCAATCTATGAGAGAGCTGCAGAGTTTGATGTGCATGGTTGGCAATCAAATCTGTATTTGAAAATTTCCCTTCAATCCTTTGCGAATTGTATTGTTTCTCTCTCTATTTATGCAGAGTTTGATGTTTAAAACACCAATTAAATTTTTGTGTATTAATGTGGTAATATACTTTCCCAACTCCTAATAGGAAAAGGAGAAAAAAAAACACACACACATTTTTTTTCTTAATAGGATTACTTTCACTCCTATAAATATCCCCAATTCTCAAAACTTTGAACACAAATCTCTCAGTCTGTTGTCAACAAAAAAGTTCTCTCGTAGTCTCAAACCTTTCAAACCCAAAACCAAATCCTCCAAATTCCCAATCTTTGAAAGCCGAAGTAACGATGTCGTCTGAGAAGAAGATGATAACCCTCCAGAGCTCGGACGGAGAGACATTCGAGGTGGAAGAGGCGGTGGGTATGGAATGGCAGACCATAAAGCACATGGTGGAGGACAATTGCGCCAACAATACGATACCTTTGCCGAACGTCACCAGCAGTACCCTAGCCAAGATCATCGAGTACTGCAAGAAGCACGTTGAGGCGGCGGAGAGCGAGGAGGGTCTCAAGGGGTGGGACGCTGAGTTCATGAAGCTCGACAAGAGCGAACTCTTCGAGCTCATCTTGGCTGCAAACTATTTGAACATTAAGAACCTTCTGGACTTGACCTGCCAAACTGTGGCGGACATGATCAAGGGAAAGGGTCCTGAACAGATTCGTGAGGAGTTCAACATCGAGAATGACTTCACTGCTGAGGAAGAAGCGAAGATCCGTGAAGAGAACGCATGGGCATTTAACTGAAGCACAGGGCTTGCTTAACAGTGTTTTGGTTACATAATACGAATAGGAATCTTCATTGTATTTTGCTTCTAGGGGTTCCGGAGAATAGTTGATGTTTTAGTCTCCTAATTCAACTTGTTTTGTTATGTTATTGCTTTAATCTTACCAAAGATGTTTAGTGTTTACAATCTACCTTTGGTAATTTAATATGACTTCAATTTTATTAGTTATTTTTTTGTGACATTGATGGTAATTTATATGATTCGAATATTATTAGCTTCTTCTTTTTTTTTGGTACACCAAGAAAAGTCGAATTATTATGTACCTATTTTAGGTCTTACTATTGTTTTATACTTTTATGATTTTATCCAAGAAAATGAATAAATAAGGCTGAACAAAATAAAATAAATAAATAAGGAGATGATAGGGAGGCTGTTGATTGGTTAAATTTGATGATCAGTTAAAAGTGCTCCGAGTATTCCTGATAAACTGTAAGGGAGGCAGAGGAACAGAGAAAGACCAGAGGGACCCAAAAGCAAGAAGAGAATTAGGACAATGACGAGCCGAGAGAGAGAGAGAGAGAGGGATAGGGATCTAGAGCTGCTCATCCCAGTTGCTGGGATATCCGAAAATGGAGGTTCCAAATCCTCATCCCCATCAAACTCTCCACCTGCTCCTACCACATCCCATCATGCCGCTGGCCGCGAGGTTCCCTCTAATCACCTTTCTTAATCTCTTCCTTAATGTCATGGAAATTAATATGATCATTACTATGAAAAATATGCATGAATTTTATATAAATGTGTATAGAGAATTTTTGTTGATTATGTTGTGATTGATCCATCTTAACCTAGCCTATATGAACAAGAGTTATATATAAATAGCCTGCAATTTTAGATTATGTATTAGATCACAACTTTCCTTGGGAAAATTACTTTACATGAATTCTATCATGCTTATCTGTTGTGTAGGCATTTTTAAAAGTCATTCGGAGCTGGGCTTCCAAGAAGTTTATGACAGGATGGTAACTTCTTATCTCTTGTAATTTTCTTACTCAACATTGTTTAGTTAGTTCCTTACCTTTGTGGCATTAACCCCTAATGTGCCATATTTATAGTGTCTTAAGCCCAATTAATGGTGAGGCTGCTATACATTGAAAGCCGTCATTGAATTGATTCACATTTTATGAAAAATGAATCCCCTTTAGGGGGAAAAGGGATTCCATGAAGGCTTAGTTAACTAGTATAGTACTAAAGCTTATAATTTGAAACCTATCTGGTTCATATTTACCATTACACTCTCTTAACATGCACACTGAATACAGTAAAAACATAAGTTCAATGTTTTTTTTTTTCTTTTGCAGCGTGATTCTTCTTCCGATAGCCATTACATTCTACGTCACTTGGATTTTCATTAAATTTGTGGATGGTTTCTTCTCCCCCATTTATGATCATCTAGGTATCAATGTTTTCGGTAAGTAGGCTTTCTTTTTTTCTTTCAGACATCTCCAAACAGTCATAGTAGTTTAGTTTATACTGCTACCAACTCATCATCATTCAAGTTTTTATTTCATTTGTTTGGGTTAGTTAGACATGGAACAGCATGGATAAGATTAGATTTTGGTTGCATGCTAATGGATGAGTTACTCAACCATGCAATTTAGTAAAGTCTCTTCTTGTCTGAAAATCATGACCATCTTATTACTTTTCCATGTGACTTGTTTGACTCTTCAGGTCTTGGATTTGCCACCTCCATCACCTTCATCTTCTTAGTCGGTGTCTTCATGTCGTCGTGGTTGGGAGCTTCCGTTCTTACTCTTGGAGAGTGGTTTATAAAGAAAATGCCACTTGTAAGTTATATCTATGCTGCCTCGAAGCAAATTAGTATGGCAATATCACCAGGTATATATGTAACTATGTATTGTATAGTCTGAGCTTCCAGATTCTGAAAACTGAGAGCCATTTGTCATTACTTTACAGATCAGAACTCTAAAGCCTTCAAGGAAGTGGCTATCATAAGGCATCCAAGAGTTGGGGAGTATGCATTAGGATTTATCACTTCAACAGTTGTTCTTGATCAAAGGAGTGTAGGAGGAGAAGAACTCTGCTGCGTTTATGTGCCTACCAACCACCTTTATCTTGGTGACATTTATCTGATCAGTGCGAAGGATATTCTGAAGCCCAATCTGTCTGTCCGAGAGGGGATTGGTATGAATTTTTGTACAGAACATATTTGCAGATGTTCAATTTGATTATGAATATTGACTTCTTAAATTAGTTTGGCTAATTTAACCCCAAGTGATCATGAAGGGTGGGAAAATCGGTTAGAATTTGGATAAGTCTAAGAGTTCGATTCCTTCCAAAAAGTAGTTTGGCTAATTGGGTTTTGATGTGGTGCAGAAATTGTCATCTCAGGAGGTCTGTCAATACCCCAAATTTTAACCACAGTGGAATCACCATCATCAGTCATTCCACCAGTAAGAGTTGGCCACTTTGAAGAGTCAAAAGTATGATGAGGATTTTACAATGGTGAGAATGTATTTCATTTCTTTTTTTCCATTGATGATTGTCTTTGAGGCTAATGTAATGATACTTAAACTAATGTTTCATGTTGCAACAGCAGTTGTCAAACTCAAACAAAGTTTTGCAGAGGAAGTTTAGAGGCTTGAAAGCAGCTAGAAACGGCAGTGCAGTGAAGAAAGCAGAGCAGAATCCTGAAAGGAAGTGAAGCCCCTTTAGAACCAACTATATGTACACCCACAACTGATGGTGTACCTTACATGATCCTATATATGTTTACAAGGGATATACCTCTTAATTTCCATATTATTAATTCTAAATTGAAAATGTTTCCTTTTAGCTTGTCCCTTTCATCCTTTGAAAATGTTTCCTTTTAGCCACATATACATATAGGCCTCAAAGTGGTCGTGATCTTTCAAAGCCTCATACAACTCATGTGGATTAGGGTCAATGTTAATTCTCCTACATAGTGAAAAACTGTACTAATTTGTCTCTCCCAACTCTCCAAATGTAAGATGCTAGTTCCACCGCTAACCATATTGAAAAATCAAACTAATCTGTCTCTCCAATTCTCCAAATGTAAGATGTTAGTTCCATCACTAACTCTAATAACAAATTAAGTCCGACCAAATTGTTCAACAGAGAAAATCAAAATTGAACTAATTTAATTCATAAACTAGGAAAGTGATAAAATGATTTGTTGCTGAGTATAGAAGGGTATACAAATAAAATATTAACATCACAGTATTTGATAATTTTTCGTTTCATATAGGATGGCAAGGTTGTGCATGCCCATGAAGGCATGAATCGAGTCTTCTTTGCTACACCCAGAATATCAAGTATAAGAATATTTTGTGGAGCTTGTTGTTCAACCATTCCGTTGTCGTCCAGCGGTTAGGATATCTGGCTTTCACCCAGGAGACCCGGGTTCGATTCCCGGCAACGGAACTTTTTTTATTCCCACCCTTTTTCTTTCGTTTTTCTAAAACAATCGTGCTTTGCCACGTGTGCAAGATACCATCAGAAAGAGAAAGCAAACCCTTTTCACGTGAGGACAGACACGTGACCGAGCCACTGAGTAGGCTAAGTGACAACTATGACACTTGGAGCACGAAGCTTCTCTCTTCCATAGTGTGCTTCCCAGACCTCTACCATCTTCAAATCTATCTTCTTTCTATCGCCAAGAAATTTCACACTCTCAAATCTCAGGTATTCACCATCTTTATAGATTTTATTAATGTTCTAGATTATTTTTATTGGACCCTCTCAAATCTTTTTTTATGTTTTCTCACTCGGATTGATTTTCCTTCCCTTTCTTGTTTGGTTTCGTTTCTTTCACGCAAGCTTATTTATCCAGATTTTGGTCAAAATATTGAGTATGACGTGCTATTACCCATCTTCGATAATACGAAGTCGGCAAAAATTTATTATTGATTTTGTCTGTTAGCAAAAAAAAGTTTAAAAAAAAATTCAATTTGATGATATCCTTTGTTTAGCTCCTGAGAAACACTGGGAAAGGTAGAAATATCATTCTATTATACTAAATGATCTGAGTTATTTCATGGAAACCAGGACATTTAAATACAAGTTGATCGCTTTTTGCATTGTTATCAATCTCTTTCTTAAGCAAAAAAAAGTCAATGGAGCTCTCCGCTGCTCGCTCTGGCTCTGATGTTTCATTCTTTGAGTATACTAGATTGGATATCAAAAAGTTGATTTAGGGAATCAGTGTTGCTGTACCCTTTCACTTTTGCTTGTAAGAGAAGAGAGATAGAGAGTCGTTAAAAAATTAAATTTTCTCTTATTGCTTCATAGTCAATGATTTGCTAGTTCCTTTAATTTGCATGAAGTTTTCTCTGGTCTAAACTGATACTTATGAAAATGGATGTGATGAGTAATGGCAGATTTCAATGCAGGGAATTTGGTTGTAAACTGTTTTTGGCAAAATCTCAAATGGCTTCATCTGCTCTTATCTGTGATACTGAGCCTTGGAAGAGCTTGAAGGTAATTGAGACGGTACCTCTTTGCGAAGTGTAGTATGAACGTATTATAAAATCCGAATTAAAAATCAGATAACTTTCATTGTGCAGGCTCATGTTGAGGACATAAAAAATACCCATTTGCGGGATTTGATGAATGATGTTAAGCGGTGCCAGTCAATGATGGTGTATGGTCGTCTGTCGGAACTTTTTGAAAATTTTATTTTATTTCATGTCCTTCTTTTTATATTTGAAGCATGAAGTATATGACATGAATATTGCGCTACTTATAAACTAATATATATAAAGCCAGAACTAATTTGATATGTGTGTCTATTTTAATAGTGAGTTTGATGGGTTGCTGTTGGACTACTCACGGCAACGTGCCACACCTGAAACCCTGGAGAAGCTCTTCAAATTGGCAGAGGTGGGGATGGTCCATTCGTAACTTTCCTTCTTGGGGGTAGGGGTTGGTTGAATATATTGTTTCCTAATTGATGTTCTGTGCCACAATGCAGGCTGCACACCTCAAAGAAAAGATTAACCGAATGTTTCGTGGAGAGCATGTAAGTTCAGGTTTATCTTCCTTAGTCAAGTATTTTGTGAATGATTGTAGAGCTAAATATTGATGTCAACTAATTTGGATTGCAATTAGTGAAAAATCTCTTTGTGAAGTCAACGATATCCATTGAATTTTGCTTAAAGTTTTCTGCACTAAAATGTCAAGTTGACAAGTGTCTCCTATATAAAATTGGGGTGCCCAAATATTCTGACCTTTAATCTATATAAAATCACAAGAACTTACATTTGATAAATTTACAGGATTTATTCTTTTCTGAAAAAAGAAGAAGAAAAAGGATAGCATAGCTTTATAGGATTTATGGTAGAGATGAGACCTGCTTATTGCAGAAACCATTATCATATGATTCTGTTGCCCTTTTTTGTGGGTGGTGCCTTCAGATAAACAGCACAGAAAATAGGTCAGTGCTTCATGTAGCTCTTCGTGCTCCAAGGGATGCAGTCATACAGAGTGATGGGAAAAATGTGGTCCCAGATGTTTGGGGAGTTCTGGATAAGATCCAAAAGTTCGCTGAGGCAGTTCGCGGTGGATCTTGGGTAATCCACTGGAATCTTTTTATTTTCCATTTTGGGCATATATTGCTTGAATTCTGAAGTAAGTGACAATTCTGGTAGGTTGGAGCCACAGGAAAAGCACTGAAGGATGTTATTGCTGTTGGTATTGGTGGCAGCTTCTTAGGTCCTCTATTTGTGCACACAGCTCTGCAAACAGGTTCAGATGATGCATACCATATATTGATCTGCAGCTCTATTATTTTGTAGTGTTGGTTTTTCTCTGGAAATGATTAAGCTTGCTTTTGAACAAAATTTATTCAGTGTTCATTGGTTTACTGATGATATCATACAGATGCTGAAGCTATTGAAGCAGCAAGGGGACGGCAGCTGCATTTGTAAGTATTTATGAATCGCTTTTCAATATAATAATTGCCGGTTATCTATATCAATGAATTAAAAAAAGGGTAAGATGCTATTAGTAAGTATCTATTTCTTGAGGCACTTTATTAAGTCAATCTAACCATTTATTTTCTTCTGGCTGCAGTCTTGCAAATGTTGATCCTATTGATGTTGCAAGAAATATTGCAGGGTTAAATCCAGAAACTACCCTTGGTAAACATTAAGTTTTTTTATATCACTAAGTATTGACTTCGAAGTGGTGATCTAAGCTCTATGTGGGGTTTCTTATTGTTCATATTTCTTTTGACATTTGCAGTTGTGGTAGTTTCTAAGACTTTTACAACAGCTGAAACCATGTTGAATGCTCGGACCCTTAGGGAGTGGATTTCATCTTCTCTCGGGTTAGTGCATTACTAACACAACTTCTTCAAGTATATGGCCTAACAGTTGTTTCAGATTCAGGATTTGTTTTAACTTTTTATGATTAAATTTGGACTTCATCAATAGTCTTTGGGTTAATTTAAATGCAAGTTGAACGAGCTTGGGAGTGGGTTGGAATTATTCGTATTTCAAATAACATAGTGTTTTCTATCTTTGAATGATTTACAGCTTAACATGCAATTTTCCATAATATTGGTTTCACTTGCAGTATTCAAGGTGGTAATGATTGAATGAACGTTTGTTATGTTGTTAGTAGTTAATCATTGGTTGTCAATTAAATGTGGATTGTAAAAATCCGCCTGCCTCTCTTTCTCTCTCATTATTGGATGTAATATTTTTAGGCCTGCTGCAGTAGCAAAACATATGGTAGCAGTCAGCACTAATCTTGTGGTATGGTTATTTTCTTTCTACTGTTGCATTTAGTTTATTAAGCATCTGTCAATGACCTTTGCCAGGTCTAACTATCCTCCTTTATTATCTTTCTATGTTTCTGTTTCAGCTTGTAGAGAAGTTTGGGATTGACCCGAATAATGCTTTTGCATTTTGGGATTGGGTCGGTGGCCGGTATAGTGGTAAGTTGTTTACGTTCTTGTGCAGATAATTGTAGTTAACTTGATGTCTAATTCAAAATTCTTGGACCAAACAAAGACATTCAATTATTTGAATTGTTTGTTGCAGTTGGCAGTGCTGTTGGAGTGTTGCCTTTATCACTTCAATATGGGTTCTCAGTTGTTGAGAAGTACGTCACTCATGGTCGTTTATATTTGAGTCACTCCTGAAATGTTTCAATGCAGTGATTTTTTTTTGTTTAATTCTATGTACTGATCAACTGGTTGTTCTGATTCCCAAAAAGGCGTAGTTACAGTTCTCTATCTATGTCTTTTTCTTTTTTTGGGGAAAAAAAGTGCCACTTTTAATAGTTGGGGAGATGATCTTTATGTATACTAACTAGGATGCTATATTTTCTACTTAAAGGTTCTTAAAGGGAGCTTCAAGTATTGATCAACACTTCTACTCATCTCCATTTGAGAAAAATATTCCTGTAAGTGCCCATATTCGTGTATTGTTGCCATCATCATTATTATAAGAGTAGTTATCTTGCATTTCTTACTAGAAATGGAAAGGATGATAGAGTGATGGCACAAGTACCTGTAGTACTGGTAGGTGAAATATCTGTATGCACAATGAATCTCATCAGTGTTTCACTTCATCAGTAAAATCCTTTTTTCTCTTCTTTTAGTGTGATTCTTTTCTAGGTGAGTGACAAATTGGTCCTTGGCCACCTTTATTATTCAAGTTTGGGGTAGATTGCCATGGTGGCCTTTTAGATGCATTAGTAGTAAAGCTTTATGAGATAACTGTTGATAACATGTCATATCTGATTCAGGTTCTTTTAGGCCTGTTGAGCGTATGGAATGTTTCATTTCTTGGATACCCTGCAAGAGTGAGTATTATATTATCATTTCAAGACTTCATTTTAGTAAGTATCAATGAAGCTTGTATTTTTACTTTTTGCTGTTCATGCCTTAGGCTATCTTACCTTACTCTCAAGCACTGGAAAAGCTTGCGCCACACATTCAACAGGCAAGTTTACACTACCCCTCTGCTCCATTTTTATATTAAGTGGCTCTTATGCCTTCAAATTTTCACTTCAATTTAGGTTAGTATGGAAAGTAATGGCAAGGGTGTGTCAATTGATGGTGTACAACTTCCCTTTGAGACTGGCGAAATTGACTTTGGTGAACCCGGAACAAATGGTCAGCACAGCTTTTACCAACTAATTCACCAGGTGATCTAAATGCTCTGTTATATGTTTAATTCTTATAAATTTTCAGTGATCTCTTTTGTGAAAACTGATTTTAAATTCAAAATTTACAATTAATCCTCAGTTTTCTGGTCATCTGTGAAGGAGCACCAAACACATAGCTGAGCTTCAGATAATTATTTTTGTACTTTTATTTTTGTTATATGTTGACTTTTTTCTTCACGAACTTTCAGGGTCGTGTTATTCCTTGTGATTTTATTGGTGTTGTTAAGAGTCAGCAACCTGTTTACCTCAAAGGTACCTAGTCCAAAATTCATCGGAACAGATTTCAGCATTCAGAGGCTTGCTCAAAGTTTGTATTCTGATGTTTGGTTTTGAGTTATGCAGTATGTAATTTCACACGCGTTTTGTGCAGGTGAAGTGGTGAGTAACCATGATGAGCTCATGTCTAACTTTTTTGCACAGCCAGATGCCCTTGCATATGGGAAGGTATGTTGTATGCTTTCTCCCTCATGGATGTTTTTGATATTCCTTTGTTACATCCAGTAAGTACTCTGGAGTCTGGACAGTGGAAGACTAAGTTTTCATTTGACCCAAACACCGCCCAGTAGTCTAAAAAATTTATTTTCTAAAAGGCAACCTTGTTTTTTTTTAAATAGCTTCTGGGGAAATTGAGTTTGCACTATGATTCTAGAAAAAATTGTTAAAACCAAGATTAGCAATTGGCAAATATCTTTCACTAATAGGAGAGCAACTACACTATGGAACATCTGTCTACCATCCAGATTTGTAACCAAAAGTCAGTTTCTTGTAGACCCCGGAGCAGCTACAAAAAGAGAATGTTCCACAGAATCTTATCCCTCATAAGGTGAGTTCCTTTCAGCTTCAGTCATTGGCTTACAGGTGAACTAGTGCTAATTGTGAGACATCTTTCACAGACTTTCTCTGGAAATCGGCCTTCTCTGAGCCTCCTGCTTCCGTCACTGAATGCTTACAATGTTGGACAGGTTTGCGATTTCTCCATTTTCTACCATTCGTTATGCACTTTGGTCATTCCTAATTGTTTGAATTTTCAAATTTAGTGTCTGGTTTTGGTGACTTTCTAATGCTGACTTCTTGTCTGTATCCAGTTGTTGGCCATCTATGAACACAGAATTGCAGTGGAAGGTTTCATATGGGGCATCAATTCTTTTGACCAGTGGGGAGTAGAATTGGGGAAGGTACAAAGGAATTATCATGTTGATCTCGTACTAGACCAACCTGCTGACATAAGATGAACATATATTCTGTTTCTCATTGCATTGACTTTCATCTGTCCACTTGTCCAATTTAAGATTACTTCATTTGTTTGACCCCCTTCGCATTCTTTATCATATGCATTTCATGTTTGTGAATGCAGTCATTGGCTACTCAAGTTAGAAAGCAACTCAATGCATCTCGTACAGAAGGACAACCTATTGAGGGCTTTAACTTCAGTACTACAACAGTGTTACAAAAATACCTGGAGGTATGCAAATAAGGTTTTCATTTAGAAATGTGAAAATACACATATATACACACATAAATATATACTATGCACATGCAAATTGTAATGGCATTTTTGCCCTTGCTTTGATGGTCTCATTGTTGTCTAGGATCTCCACTTCACTTAATTGACACGTCATAAGGATCAGCCATAGTAACACAGTTTGAGATAGGGTTTCCATTACTCCTTAATTGTATCCCGACACTAAAAACTACTTTCTTACCCGGCAGGCAAGTTCTGATATCCCTGCTGAACTCCCCACACTTCTGCCACGGATATAGTTGCCTTGTTCTGGAAATGTGTACTTCCAAAGTCGAACGAATAATTTAAACCTCATGTATCAACTACAGCGAACACTGCAGAAAATAATTTGGCACTGATTATGCCGGACAACCTTCTAATGTAAATCTTATGTTTAAGAGCAACATTGTAGTTGAAATTGAGACTGTTTCTGGGCAAGAAATGCTGCCCAAACAACTGAGCATGCATACAATCTATATTTATCAATTGATGTTATCATCAAATGAGTCATTCACGCAGCAGATTAGTCCTTATGATATATGTCTCACAACTCAGCGTCTATTTATTGATTGATGAAATTATCTCCCGCAATTCATGTTAGTTCAAAACCGAAATGGAATGGGATGTTTCAGCTCTTCAATCAATTAGATGCTTATTCAAAATGGACAAGCTCAGAAACATAAGAGGATTTTAGTGGAACTTCTCAGTCACTTAAATTGGTCACCCATTAGATAAAATTGGACCCAAATGATAAAAGCCATGGATGTACAAAATAAAGCGAGTTTATTTGCCACTGAAAATTTTTGCATTACTAGTCCTCAAACATAACAATATTTGCATAAAGCAGCGTAGTTCCAACAAAATTAACCAACTAGTTTGCTCCCAGACCCACGATCCCAAAACACAGAATTAAAACTAGAAGATAAAAAGGAGGTCTAGACGCCGGTAGATCCGAACCCTCCCGCACCTCTGGCGGTGGAATCCAAATCGTCAACCTCCATAACATCAGGCGTGATGATCTTCTCGATTATCAGCTGCGCAATCCTATCACCCACCTTGATTTCAAAATCAAGGTCAGAATGGTTGAACAATATAACCCCAACTGGGCCTCTGTAATCGGCATCTATCACTCCAGCTCCAACATCGATTGAGTGCTTCCACGCCAACCCTGATCGCGGTGCTACAAACCCCATACAAAGTTAGAAACCCAAAAAGTAAACTTTCACGCCCAAATTTAATAGAAAAATTGGGAACATGGAATTTACCAATTCTTGCATATGTTCCTTCAGGGACCGCAATGCTCAAATCGGTTGGGACCATGGCTTTTCCTCTAGCTGGTACCTTTGTCTCCGTTGCGCTACACAAAGTTAAATAAACCCCGAAGGACCCATGTAAGATTACAATCATTTTTCATTGAAAATACTAAGATCAAATGGATTTCTAGGTTTACCTTGAGAGGTCGTAACCTGCAGAGAGTTGGGAGCCTCTCGAGGGCAAAACGGCTTTTTCAGAGAGCTTTTTCACCCTGAAGAAAGAGGTGGCGTTTTCGGAAACTTGTACGGTACCGTTTTGGTGAAGCTTGGGGATCTTAAGAGCTGGCTCTGGAACTTCGGGGCTTGCCTTCTCTGAGTCTTGCTGGGCCATTTTGAGAACTTGAGGGAGAGGATGAGAGCGATATGGGAATTTGAAAATACGGAGTTTCAGGGATGAATGGGAAGATGGGGTTGGTTTAAATAGAGAACGAATCGCAAATAGTGGCATTTCCCGCCTCATGGCGCCAAAGTTTCCCGCCATTTTGCGCTGTGGTGTATAGTCGTACTTGTAGCCTTCAAGCCTTGAAATAAATTCTTCACCTTCTTCTCCACCCCCCAGCGGACCATCATCACCTCCGACCTTTGAAGCTCTTGGGCTGAGATTTGATTAGGCTCGTGTACGTGAACGATTTGGTAAGGCCTACCCCATCTTCACGATGGCAGATAAATTTCAGCCCCCAAAACCCAATTTAACTTGCAGGGCTTCTAAAATGCAAGCTACATTGGTTTTGTTTTTGCATAAAGCCATGATGGTAACGCTACAATGTGGATATTAGTGTTTTAATTTAGGGAAAATTTTAGCAAAAGTACGTAACTTTGTCACTATTTTACAGTTGAGGATGTCACTTTCATTTCATTCAAATTAAGGATTTAAACTTAACTTATGTACCAATTAAGGGTTTTCCGTCACTTCCGTCTCAACTTCCATCTAAAAATCGTCACGTGACCTGCAGGTGCGTTATTTAAAGGGCAATTCCGTCTTTTCCTGTTGGATTTCAGTCAAATGTGCATTGACCTCCACTTAATTGAATAAAATTGCTTTTAAAACATTTTAATTAGTTAATGTAAACTAAAAATTAAATAAAATGAAAAACAAAAAAGCAGAAGTTCACAGACCCTTCGCCACTGCCGCTGCCGCTGCCACCGCCACCCAACTTGGACCCTCGTAAACAAAAAAGCAGAAGTTCACAGACCCTTCGCCATTGCCGCTGCCACCGCCACCCAACTTGGACCCTCAGGTACACCACACCCGAGCCATCAAAATCGGCAACACTGACCGTTACCTTCACAACAGCCTCATCAGCCTCTACTCCAAATCCAACCTCTTCTCCTATTGCCTTCGCCTCTTTCACCAAATCCCATCCCCCAACGTGGTCTCATGGACGGTCATGATCTCAGCCTACTCCAACACCCACTTAGCCCTCCAGCATTTCGTTTCTATGCTCCGCCACCCCACCTTCCCTAACCAGCGCACTTTAGCCTCCCTCTTCAAAACCTGCACCTCCCTCCCTTCTCTTTCTTTCGGCCTCGCCCTCCACTCACTTTCTTTCAAGCTTGGTGTCTCGGATCAGCCATTTTCTGGGTCCGCGCTCATTAATTTTTACTGTAAATGTCGGTTGCCCGATGAAGCTCGCAAGGTGCTTGGTGAAATCCCTCACAGGGATGAGGTTTGTTATGCGGCAGTGGTTGTTGGGTTGGCGCAGAACTTGAGACCCATTAAGTCGTTATCGACTTTTGCTGACATGAAAGTTTGTGATGCAGGTTCCCATACTTCCCATACTTCCTTCAGCCATATGCGTTTTGGTCTGTGAACTTCTGCTTTTTTGTTTTTCATTTTATTTAATTTTTAGTTTACATTAAGTAATTAAAATGTTTTAAAAGCAATTTTATTCAATTAAGTGGAGTTAATGCACATTTGACTGAAATCCAACAGGAAAAGACGGAATTGCCCTTTAAATAACGCACCTGCAGGTCACGTGACGATTTTTAGATGGAAGTTGAGACGGAAGTGACGGAAAACCCTTAATTGTTACATAAGTTAAGTTTAAATCCTTAATTGGAATGAAATGAAAGTGACATCCTCAACTGCAAAATAGTGACAAAGTTACGTACTTTTGCTAAAATTTTCCCTTTTAAATTTTCAAAGCATCATTTTTATTTCTTTAATTAGCTTATAGAGATTTAAACTTAAGATATGTGTCCAAACATTGAACAGAATAATATTATTAAATTAACAGTTATATATTACATTTATAAAGGTCGCATAGGCATAAATGTGGTCGCATAATAAATAGGAAAATTGTCATAATTAATTAATTTTGAATCTATAAGTACTAAACTACTAAATATTTTTTTTTACCAAAAAAAGTAAAAAACTGAATGAAAATAAATATTCAATAAACCGCGCCAGGCAACGGCGAGTAACGTAGTCGAGTGGAATTGCTAAAGCCAGCTAAAGCCAGCTAGCGTTCCGTGTGATGAGTCGGGAGTGGCGAGGCTGCATTTTGTGCGAGTCACATCAGCTTTAGACATCCGCATCCCACACTCAGTATGTCAACTTTATGGCCACCGCCAGTCACCATTTAGTTCACCCAATGCATGTACCTTGTACCATTTAAACTTCAACCTTTATATTAATTAATTATATAATATGTGACTTTCATTTTTATTAAAGAAAAGTATGAAATATGCAAAAAATTAAAATTGAAGTGTTATTATTACTAAATATTTTCTTACTTTTATAATGGGTAGGCAAGAGGGACATTCATTAAATTCTGGGGTGCCATCTCATAAAACGCAACAATATGACTGTCCCACACATAAATATCTCAGCTTCTAAGCCAGATGCTCATAAAGACTGTTTTAGCTGTATTGCATAAATTTTTGATCCTCAAAAAGGTTAGGTAAAGTTTTTGTTAAAATATATCATATGTACATTAAAGGAAATCCAAACTTTTATTTAGTATAATTATAATATCATTAAACTGTTAATTTAAATTATGCAATCAAAATGAGATAATTAATTGTCTAGAATCTCGAACTCGATTGATGGTATTATTTAGTAAGAGTCGCATAGAGCATGCATGGGTCCATGTTTGGCATCTTACTTTTGCTTAGATCATGACATGACGTATACACTTGTGGGAGTGCATGCCACGCATAGAATTTGACGATTATAGCTAAGTCAATCGTTAAATACTCAAATGTGCAACTTTCTTTGACAAGACATTTACAGTTTTTCATAGTGAGCATGTATGAAACTCACTTTAAACCATTCAATTTCATATTGACCATGTCTCAAAACGCAAGCTCTTCTTGTCCAATTACATGCATGTATCTAAATAACAAAAGAAAAAGAAAAAGAAAAAGCAAACAATGACTTTACAATAAGGTATTTATACGAGTGCGTATTCTTATAAGTAAATTCTCTATAATATGTTGTTTATATAATAAATATTAAACTTATATATATTGTGAGAAAATATTATATTCCAACACATATTAGACGATCTACTCATTTAATATGTATTAATATAACAAACATGACGTCTTTTTTATTGTGAGATTCAAATACTACTTACAACTCTTCTAATACTAATGAGCGTTTGAATGCCCAACACTCACAATTCTTTTACGTTAGGCATTAGAACGCTCATACACATCCCGTATTAAACCTGCATTAGAGGAAAACTCTAACAAGAATATGCTAGATAGTCTTTCAAAATATAGTATTGAGGAGCTCCAGCTTTTTCTTGGTACAATTTATGCATGCTAACTTTGATGCTTGTTTAGACCATGTACCAAATAATGCTAACAATACATTAATGACATTGTTATTTTTGGGTCATGGGCCCGATTTCTACGCTCCCGTTTCGGCTGCGTTTTTATATCAAGGATGTAGGCCATAATTGGGCCATCGGCCCAACCCCAAATCAAAATCAAAATCGAATCGAAGCGTTGCTCTCGTCTCACTTCATCCTCCATCAGGCAACCAGGCTCTCCTTGCCACGCGGACCACCCTTTATTCTCATTCCCTTCCCCAAAACCCCCCCCAAAAAAAAAAAAAAANAAAAAAAAAAAAAAAAACCAAAACCAAAAAAAAATAATTTCCGAGCCAGTCAGTCACTCACAGCCTCAGAGAGGGACACAGAAAGATAGAGATGGTGAGGTTATTACCTATGGCGTCCTCAATCAGACCGTCGCTCTCTACGTTGCGGTTCGCTGGCGCTTCTCGCTTCGGCCTTTCTCTGGCTTCGTTCACTCCTTCGAGGAGGCTCGCCTGCTTTCACCTCGCCAGTGGTAAATAAACTTAAACCCTAAATCTGTTTGTTTCAGCTGAGTTCATCACTTTGCAGTTGAATTGGGGATTTAGAGGGATTTTTAGGCTGTCAAATACAATTTGGCTGTAAATTATGTAATCATGTAAAATTTGATTAGTGTCTCGTAGTAATTAATTAGAAATTTTGTACAAAGATTAGAATCGAATGGTTGAGATTATGGTAATAAATATTTAATGAATTATGACGGGGATTATTATGTTTGTGATTGACATCAAGTTACGGAAATGACAATCTGAGTGGCTTTATAATACCAGATTTTTTAATGTTTTTTTAAATTTTAGACCTGCTTGATGATTTTGAGTTGTCTACCAGCCGTGCCACAGTCACATTTTTTCAGTCTGAAGGCTTCTAAGCTGTTGAGAGGAGATGGTAAAGCCATGGGGGTGGCTGCTGCTGGAAATGCGGCACAGGCGAGCACAACAGCTACCCCGGAAAATGTCCTAGAGTGGGTCAAACAGGACAAGCGAAGGATGCTCCATGTTGTTTACCGCGTTGGGGATTTGGACCGGACCATAAAGTATGTCTGTTCGATGCAGAGTGAAATGCAATGTTGGATCTCGTATATTATGTTGTATTTGTATGATTAGAATCATCGAAAATGTAGAATTCAAACAAAAATGTGTTGTGACTGCAGATTCTACACAGAGTGCCTGGGGATGAAATTGTTGCGGAAACGCGACATACCAGAGGAAAGATACACAAATGCTTTTCTTGGATATGGGCCAGAGGATTCCCACTTTGTTATTGAACTCACTTATAGTAAACCATCTAACTAATTTTTCGTCAACTTTTCCCAAAATCTGAAGCATTGAAGTTCACTACAAACCTGCTGTGAATTACTCTCATAAGCACTTGTCCTGCACTGTAAATATATATGATTGATGTTCATTTTGATTTAATGGCGCTTCCAGATTATGGAGTTGACAAGTATGATATTGGAACTGCATTTGGTCATTTTGGTATTGCTGTTGATGATGTAAGTCCCTATGTTCTTTTTATGATAGTTTTATTTTATCCTGCTGTTACTAGTTTTGTAGACCTGTTCTGGATTGTTGGTTCTTAATGGACACCTTCTAGACTTTACGTATGTGCTCTTATGGTTAGGTTGCCAAGACTGTGGAACTTGTAAAAGCTAAGGGTGGCAAGGTAACTCGAGAACCTGGTCCGGTCAAAGGTGGCAGTACAGTAATTGCATTTGTTGAAGATCCTGATGGTTATAAGTTTGAAATTTTGGAAAGAGGGCCTACACCTGAGCCTTTGTGTCAAGTTATGCTTCGTGTGGGTGATCTTGATCGTTCCATAACATTTTATGAGAAGGTGAGAGTTGCTTTGGGCATAATATGTTGTTTGTTTGTTTGTGTTTTTTTTCGTTTTTTCTGGTTTTCAACCCTTAATTCCTTTTTGTTATCTAGGCTTTTGGCATGGAGCTTCTTCGCAAGAGAGATAATCCTGAGTACAAGGTAATTTTGCATTTTCTCTAGATCAATATATTGCCTTACACTGGAAGTATCAGGAACTATCTTGATGCCTCTTTTATCCAAAGGTAGATTTTTAAGTATGATGATCTATTAACATGAGATTCTAGATTAAAGCAGTGATGAGAGAAGAACAAATTCATGCTTAACCAATAATTTTTGAGATTCGATCTTTTGATCAAATTCTCATGGTCACTACATGTGGGAATAAATCTATATGAGATTGAATTTCATCAATTAAGCAACTACCTTTTGGAGATCGTGAAAGACAATAACTCTTCAATCTGCACAATTTTTTCTGTTTTTTTGACTGAGTTCTTGTCCCAACTGCTGCCTCTTCCTTTTTGTTTTAATCTGCATGTTATGTCTCGAAATTATTTTGATTTGTAAAATACGTTTTATGCAATAATGCAAGCCTTGTTTGGTTTTTGGATTAGAGTATTTCTACCTTAATGACATAATCTTGTGCTCATTACTTCTAGTACACTATAGCAATGCTGGGTTATGGCCCTGAAGACAAAAATACTGTTCTGGAGTTGACATACAACTATGGGGTCACAGAATACGACAAAGGAAATGCGTATGCTCAGGTAGAATCCAGACCTTTTTATTTTCCCTCTTATTTTGATAGTGTTCCCTCAATCTGTTGTGAAAGAGGTTTTGATTTTGTGGATATACATGATTTCTTATTATTTTGATTCATTTTTCAGAAACTATTTTGTGCTCTGGTGCCTTTGCTTCTTATTTAGTCTATTTAGCTATATTACTGGTATATCTGGTCTGGAGCCACCCTTTTTTGGGACTAATTTTGCAGAGTGATTTCTTTATCTCAACAGATAGCGATAGGCACAGATGACGTCTATAAAACTGCTGAAGCAATTAAACTCTGTGGGGGCAAGGTTACACGAGAACCTGGACCATTGCCTGGTATTAACACAAAGATCACTGCTTGCTTGGATCCTGATGGTTGGAAATCGGTAGGGTTCATACCATCTTGCCACTTTCTTGATGTTTTGGTATTGCATTTCTTGGACCAAACTTGGTTGTGGCATGCTGAAAGTTGATTGGTGGTTATTGCCCCCTTGATTTACAAGGTCTCAATACTTTTTTTCCATTTTGCAGGTTTTTGTGGATAATGTTGATTTCCTCAAGGAATTGGAGTGAGATATAGGAGGCTTACAGTACCAAGTTTGTGATATTGAAATTGAAATCTCAGGCCAAGATGATTCTACAAAGCTGTTCTCTTGAAAGAATGTATTAAATCCCATTTTGTAGATAAAGTTATAATTAACTTTGAATAACCTTTGTAACAAATATTATCTCACGATTAGCTTTGCAGCCATTATAAAAACAAAAAACAAAAAGAGAAGCGATTAGCTTTGGAGCAGTGTAGTTAGTTTGAGACATTACTTTCGTGCATATTATGTTATATTATTTTGGGTCATTCAATTCAGCTGTTTCTGTGGGAAGATATCCTTGCAAATTGCAAAGCAGTTTGGTTTGGCCACAAGCATTTAAGCTTACAGAATGATATTCTCCTCGCTGGGAGTTGGTGAGAAATGAGAAGGGCTTGTATTTTTTAGTGGGAAAGGAATTTGCTGTTGTTGTCTTGTTGATGGATACCATCTCCCAGCTATAGGCATTCTCCCATTGCAAATATTGTTACCAGCATGCCTATTTTGATGTTAAAGAGATTAAATAGAAAAAGTAAAGTTTATTTACCTCAGACTCAAGGAGTAACTAGAGCATTTATTAAGGAAATATTAAAGGGCATATATTATTATATTCATCTTATTGAAAAAAAAAAAACATATATTTCCTATAAGACAAGGTTGCTCACTTGCTTGTGTCTAACATTGGAGTAGGTTCATTTCAATTTTTTTTGTGAAAAATTGAACAAAAGATAAAAAACAAAAAGGATTTACACTGGTAGAGTTTATTTTAAATTGGAGATTAATAATTTATAATAGAGATAAAAAGAAAAAAAAAGAACTTTGAAGTGAAATTTATTTCAGTAAACTAGCCCCTGAAAAAGTATATATCTATGTGCGCTGCATTATATCTTCTTGTTTTTCATCTTAATTTTCTTTTTTAACTGCACCATGTAAGTAAAAGTTAATAAA
>QANT01002012.1:0-13953 GCA_003254885.1 Purshia tridentata | reverse complement strand
TCGTATTGACAAAACTGCATTATTGAGTCGCTCTAAAATCATGCCATACATAACTTGCAATTTGGATTGTAGTCATTTGGATTGTCTCACTTACATCTTGGGTCACATATTGCATCTTCAACGATCGCATGGATTTCTCATCAATAGCTTGCCTGGAGCTTTGACCGAAGTCATTCATGGAGAGGAATTTCTAATGACAGTGATGTGGATGTGTTGATATACAAGTTAAACCTTGGTATTTACAGGGGAAAATAGTATGGCTTGCCCTTTGGATTATCTAATAGAATCACATATACTCGATTCTTACGTGTGAATGAACAATTATATTTGAATGGAACGGAGTGCAGAATCAATGTATGGTTTTATCAATATCATGATTATGTCACGTTAAGTTAGATATTCAAATCTAATACTTTATTTCATTTTACCAACATAAAACAAGAAAATTAAACACAACATGATTTTCTTCAGTTCACGATACAATACAAAATAACAAACACTAAATGCACATAAAGATGTTTTACCATAAATTCAAAATCAAAACAAAATACAACACACATAAACAACAAACACAAAGACACATAAAATGTCCACGTTTAAAGCCGATGCCTTTTCGGGAATCGACTTCCTTGGCACATATAGAGGTGCTTTACCAGATTCTGTTTTAGGCAATCATAAAGTGCCCTTGAGCTAATCAACCTCACCTAAGAAAACCTATTTACTATACGACGTGGATGATAACTTTCATCTCTATCATATGGTTGAGTGTCATATTGTGCCACAACTCAAGTCATCCTTACCTCCACGTGGTCGATGTCATCATTTGATTCATCATATTCGTTTTATGGCCACTCATTTTCAATTATCATATTGTGAATAATTATATATGTCTTCATAATATAACTAAGATCATTGATATTCTATCATTTGATGGGTTTTTTAAAAATCTTCCATCTCACCTTTAGAATCTCAAAAGTCTTCTCAACATCTTTTAGTAGGACTCTAGATACTTTGCAAATAGTTGATTAGTCTTTCCTACCAAATTCGATATTGCTTGGTTCAACGTGGCTCATTTAGGGTAAATCTGGTCCACTAGATAATTCTTCATTGTGTAGTCATTCCCATTGACTTTGTATCTGACCTGAGGGTTACTTTCGAAGCCAGTCAAAGTTGGCATGCCAGATCCACATATCATACTTGGCAACTGTCTTGAGTATCATAGTTAAGGTGTGGTAAAGGCCTTGACATGCCCTCTGGTGTATAATATGACAATTCCTCTACTCTCAATACATACAATCTAAACTCCCGAATATGCATGAAAATTCACGTTTGTTGCCTTTATGTAACAAGAGATGAAAATTAGCAATTGTTAGTGTGCTAATATATTCTGCTACATACAGCTCTACAATCACTCTTATGAACCTTTTGAAGGACTGCAATACTATGTTTTTGGCAATCTGAAATCCTTCATCTAGGGTATCTATCGAGAGCCCAACGGAGAGCATTCTGATGACCGAAGTCACCTTTTGCTCTGACATAAAGCCCCATTTTCCAACATCATCTTGTTTTTGTTGAAAGTAGTTATCGTGGTTACACACATCTTGAAGCATTTTTAGGAAGAGTGATTTCTTCATTCAATAGTGCAGACGAAACATTAGGTATAAGGCGTTTTAGGTCTTCGTCACTATGTATAGAGTGTTTTAAGTCTCACTGTATACAATAATAGCAAAATGACCACCTTTCTTCACGATCACACATGCAACATTACAATATTGGGAGGTTATAAAAGTATTCGATACACATCTTGTAATTTATATTATAATCATCCAAATGTTTACACTCAAACAACCTAAAATTGAGGCATTAGGGCCATTTTTAATGATATTGATTTGAGGTGCTAGCCTATAAATTAAACCTTGGTATTTATAAGGAAAAAAACATGGTTTGCCCATTGGATACCCTGATGAATCCATAATACTCGAATCCTTCATGTGAATTAATAGTAATATTTCAATGGAATGGAGTGTGGAGTCAGATTGTAATAGGAAATTCAATCTTCTCTCTTCCTATAAATATATAGGTTAACTCTATCTTAAACATATACAAACGCACACACAATATGCACCTTAAGTAGTTTTAAGACAAGGGAGAAAGACACAAATTTCAGTTTTTATATTTTGAGAACGACTTATTGTCAATTGTTATTCCGCAATTAAGTGCCATGTATAATGGATCAATGTACGCACCTTGATTTGAATTATTAAATTAAAAAGTATTTGTAAAATCATGTTGATCAAAGATTTTAAAACTTATAGTATATGTATTTTGAGAAATTTTACTCATACCCAACAATCTTCTTTTCATACCCAACACATATTTTAAACTTGAATGGACAAATTTATCCCTTAGTATAATTACCAATAAAGACAAATTATAACTTTTGTGAAATCAAAATTTATTTTCATACTCAACACCTAATACCCATCTTTTTTACCATTTCTAACCTAACTGTTGTCACTCTTCCTCACTCTCACACTCTCACTCACACCCTCTCTCACTATCAAACATCAAATTAAGCCTTAACAACAAAACAAGGGTTTTCAGGCAAATGACTGGCGAAATCGTACATATGAGCCTCCAAATGAGGTATGAGTGCATTTTGTGTAAATTTTTCAACAATTTAGCCGTTTTGAGATTTCTGGTTTACAAGGTGTTCGGCGAACCAGAACCGAACCCGTGAACATATTTCGATTGATTTCAGCCGAGTATCTTATGCCTATTTGGTTGAAACCAACTGAATACTTATTTCATTATTTCTTATTTACACGGTGATCGGCTAGAGGCAACCGAATATATTAGCATTGTTCGGTTACATGTAGCCGGATCTTTTACATATATACGGTTACCAGTAACCAAACAAAGCTAATTGTAAAATATTAGGCAAGCTACTCGTAACCGAAACACTTCAGCATATTCGGCTACTATCAACCGAAAATTTTCCTTCTATCCGGCCAGCTATAATTGAAAACTGGGACAACTTAGAAATTTTTTTTATTTTTTTTGTTAAAAAGGAGGAAGATGAAGAAGAAATAGAGGGTGAGCAAGCAGACGGTGATGAAGTAGAAGGTGACGCTTCTACTCTATTGAATTCAACACCAATAAGGTGTTTATTGAAACCAACTTAAGAGACTAGCCCATTTTGAATAAAATGGTCTCTAAGTACTTTTGATTAAAATAGTCTCTAAGGCCTCGTTTGTTTCACCTTCTTAACAAGGATTGGCTTAGTTAAGACTTTAAGCTTATGTTTGGTGAGCTTGGGTTTCAAAAAACCGGGCCTTAGGGAGTCCTGTTCAACTTAAATGAGCTTCCTTAGGTGGGCTTAGTGAAACCCATCAGAAAGTAGGGGTTTAGCTAAGAACCCCTTTTTTCCTTGTCTTCTCTCGTCTTCCTCTTTTTCTTCCTGCCTCACCACAAATCCACCACCTCCTACCCTTCACTCTCTCACTTTTGCTCCTCTAATGGCTGCCTCTGCTGCTGTAGACGAAGCCAACCCTCTTTTCCAAGACTTCGACTTCTTCCCTTCAATGTTGTCGATGCCAAGCAAGTGCGACCTGGGATTTGAGCCCTCTTGCAGAAGCTTGTACGAATTTTATTTTATTTCAAGAATTTATATCTTCTTATTTGAGTTTCTGGGCTTTTATGATCTTGTTCATTTTTGCATTTAGTTTATGGGTTCTTCATGTTTTTGTTTTTATTTTGTTCATGTTTGGTTGTGTATTGAGTTTGGGTTTTTTGGGGTTTGACTTTGATGGTCTACGTATGATGAGATTTTACGGGAGAGTGATGAATTAGATTTTAGGGTTCCTTTTTGGCAAATTTTGATTTTTATTATTTTAGTCCTACATTGCACCAAACATAAAGACAGTTATTAGCTAACTTAGGCCATGCCAAGCCAATCCATGCCAGTCCCTATAGTTAGTCCATGCCAAGACAGTCCTGTAAAACAAACGGGGCCTAAGTACTTTTAATTCACTGTGCAGGTATTTTCAAGTAAAACTGAAATGATTAGTTGGGTCCGTGGAGAAGGTTTGAGGAACAACACAGTATTAATAATTAGGAGGTCCGATTCAGAAGGAGTTAGAAAAAGAATAAAGTGACCTCGAGTGGTTTTTGGGTGTGAGAGGCACAGTACACACAAGCCAAGCAAGGCTATAACCACAACCGATCAGGCATCTGAAGTTGAGAGTAGGAAGGACAAGCGTGTCAGGTTGGATTTTTCCAAGAAATGTGGATGTCCTTTCCTTTTGAGAGGCATGAACATTGGAGATGGAGATGGAGATGAATGGAAGCTGGAGATGGTATGTGAAAGCCATAATCATGCCGCTATGAGGTTTCATGAAGGACATTCTTTTGCAGGGCGTTTATCCAAAGAAGAAACTGAGTTGATGATGGACATGTCAAAGAATTTGATTCGACAAAAAAATATTTTGACAAGTATCAAAGATCGAAATGTCGAGAATGCATCAACAATCAAGACAATCTACAATGCCAGACACCGATACAGAACAAAAGACAAGGCTGGGAGAGCACAAATGCAACAGTTGCAACAGTTGCTTCATAGGTTATCCGAGCACAAGTATGTTGAGTTTCACAGGTGTTATGGTTCTGATGATCCAGTAAATGACATTTTTTGGACTCATCCAATTAATGTTCAAATAGTATGTTCCTTTCCCCATATACTTATCATGAATTGCACATACAAGACTAATAGATACTGATATCTAATTTTGGAGATTGTTGGGGTGACAACCACTGAAATGACATTCTCAATGGCGTTTGTTTATTTGAATAGTGAGAAAGAATATAATTACACATGAGGTTTAAGTAGATTAGGGGATTTGTTAAATGATGATTGTCTTTCCGGTGTCATTGTCACGGATCGAGAATTAGCACTTAAGAATGCCATTTCTATGGTTATTCCGAGTGCTCACCATTTTTTATGTAGATGGCAAATTAGTAAAGCGGTACTAGCGAATTGCAAAAAGTACTTTGGGACAAAGGGTGAATGGGAAAAATTTAATAATGCATAGCACAATGTGGTCAATTCAAGTACGGAAGAGGAGTACTTAAGTTCAGTACATGACATTGCATCTGAGTACTAAGATGATTCTGAGGCAATTAAGCATTTGAATAATGTTTGGCTCAATGATCATAAAGAAATATTTGTGGCTGCATGGACGGACACCTGTTTGCATTTTGGTACCACAACCTCTAACAGGTAAATTTTGTTTGTTTTAATCTTTTTCTAAGTTTTTGTCCTTTAATATATTAACATTCAACCAATGAGTTTTATCTTTTATATTGAAATGTAGGGTGGAAAGTGCGCATGCAAGGCTGAAGCGACAACTTGGGTCTAGTCAATTGAGTTTTGACATATCATGGGCCCATATTCATTCCCTAATCATGTTGCAAAATACAAAGATAAAGGCATTCTTTGAGAAGAGTCGATGTTTTATTCAAAGTGATTTCAGGCATCTTGACTTGAGAGAATTAGTGGGCGTTGTCTCCATTGTAACTTTGAATAAGATTGTCATTGAAATGAGAAGGGCCAAATCAGTGGAGGGAGATGTGTTACCTTGTTTATGCACTATTCGACGCACACATAAGTTGCCATGCAAACATGAGATTACGGATTATAGACGTCTAAATCAAGCCATACCGTTCGGATTGATTCATTTATTTTGGACCAAGTTAGATTATGACTATGTGTCAAAAGAGAGTAACCGCCCAACCCCACCACTTAAGGCACATATGAAAGAGTGGCAAAACTAGTACAAACAACAATATGATGAGATGAAGAGGGTCCTAATGGTGAAATTAGAAGAGCTTAAAAATCCTAGTTCGTCTATGCTTACTAAGCCGATTGAAAAGTTGAAAACAAAAGGGCGTCCACGGAAAATTGACACGTCTACTCGTCGCATGCCTTCCCATTATGAATATGTACTTGCAGCGTCTCAAGGGGATAGTCATTCATAACAACCACACAAACTGATGCAACCACACTGTCAAAGGCAAAACCAAAGAAGAGGCCATTGAAAAAGAAGGTATAAATCTCATCCTTGTACTTGTTTATCTTTTTGCATGATGTATAACGAGATTTTTGTTGATAGACTTATAAGTCACTCTCTAACTTGCCATCCATGCCTGCCATCCCAAGCCAAATGTTCATTGGTGAATTTCCCGAGTCCTTTAAACCATACATTGACCATGTCATTGATGTCGACTCAGATGGCCATTATGGGTATAGAGCAGTGGTCCATGCCATGGGTTTTGGAACTGATGCATAGCGTAAAGTACGTTGGGACTTATTGACGTATCTACGTGACTATCCTAACTTATTTAAGATTGTTTATCAAGGTGAAAGATTTTATATTAGTCCTTTTGGAAAAGTGATATCCATATGGTTGAGTCTTTTATTTATCCTAACTTGTTTTACTTTTTTGTTTTAGGTGATGACTTGTATGACGGACTGACCAAGAGACTAGACCATTTTGAAGACAGTGTATACAGTCCACATTGGATGATCATGCCTGAGATGAGACACTTAATTGCCACTACTTATAAAGTTGTTGTGGTTCTTGTGGCAAAACGATAATGTCTTACATTCTTGCCTTTGCTCTTAAAGCCTGCAGGGTTGGGCTCTCAGCTCAAAGAAATTGCTATAGGATTTCTTAACTCCATGCATTTTATACAGATACTCTCTTATAATTTTGTGCTTCAAGTACCAATGAATTTTCCTTGTTTAGATACTCTCTTATAATTTTATACAGGTACTCTCTTATATATCACCAATGCTTTGTATTTGTAGCTCAACATGACTCCAAGACACCTTTTGCTACCAATTGCAACGTGGTGGATGAAGTTAGCTCATCCCGATGCGAGACACCTAGGTGATGTATATGCTAGCCGAGTAGCTAAATTCAATGAACTTCCAGGCCTATAAGATGTTGCAACAAGGGAAACAATTCGTTTGGACGATGTGTGACTGAGATACATGTTGTGTTGATTACTTTCAGAGATTTTTATTTTATTTTGGTAAAAGTGATTTGTTGTTCGTGTATTTGGTATCGGGATTATATTTAATTTGTTCTATGAATATACATTAGTACCCAAAATTAGCCCAAAACTAACAACAATATCATCATACAACAAATTAGAATAAAAATAAATTCATTTTTGAATAAACATTGGTAATCAATTACGGTAAAAGGTGAATAATGTCTCCGATACAAAACAATGACAATAAAATATCACTCTTGGCGACGATGGGCTCTTCTACAGAAGGTCAGGGTGTTCTGCAACTCGACATTTGTCATAAGTCGATGGATGCTCTTTAACCCTTCAAACATATAGTCGGGATCCAGCCTAGCCGCCTCGCGACCCATATTCATAAAACGCTGTGTAATACCCACCAAGCGCCCCACACGCTTCTGCAAAATTCAAAGGTACGACATTCGTTATTAAAGTTATATATATGACTAAGAAGTTAAATAATATAATCTTAACTTTAACTCATACCTGGTAGTTGGCAGTGTCCTTAGACCTACCAAATGATTTGGGATCAAACTTACCTATGTTTCGTGGGTTTTGGACAGTCAAGTGTGATATGTGGCGGTACCAATCCATGTATCTAGGCACTGTATCCGAAAAAGTCCTCACTGGACGACTACGATGCTCATCAGACAACATATGATCCTGCCATGCCTCCCATTCTCCCTTAACATAATCATATAAAGACTTATAGGATGGAGCAGTGCGACCACGACTAATTCGAGATTGGACACGCGATGGTGGAGGAATTGTTTGTACACGCCCAAATTGTCTAAGTACTCTCCCTGGGTAGTACGGCTCAATCACTTCACAGCATCTAAGTATCCTTGAATAAAAGCAAATCTCATGAAGAGGACTATGCCCCTTACGAGATGCGTATGCATCCCATATGACCTACAGATAAGATTTTGAAAATGTATATAAGCTTGTGAAATTTATACCAAATAAATGTAGTTGAAACGTAAATAAAATCAAAAACTAGAATGTTACAAACAAGTGTACCTAGTCTGAAGTCAAACCATCTAACTTAACCCTCAACTTTGTCACATCGTCCGATGATACTGCACCAGTAGCACGTGGTATCCAACGACGAGCACGAGGATTTTCATCTCTATAAGTGTGATCATAGTTAGGGAGAAGCATTGCATAGAAGTGCTCATATACCCATGCCTCCAACAAAGTCAAATAGCCATTAATTTGCTTCACTTTAGCTCGGGAAGCTAACCCAAGTTGTCGATATAGCCACGTCAGACAACCGGGGCCCTATGCATACCCACCAACATCATCAAGATTGCGCAGAAGGCTAAGATAAGTCACACTTACCCTAGTACCACTTTTATCAACAAACAGAGTACAACCTAATAGGTACAACAGGTAAGCCCAGGCTACGTACCTGTTGGAATTTGCAGATTGTGTGTCATCTACACCTGAAAAAGTAGACTGTAACCACTCAAACCTCACGGACTAGTCACCAACATCTCCCAAGGCTTCCAATGCATCGTCCTCGATCACTCCAAGGCATTCCATCAGTAGAATACAAGCATCTACACGTTTCGACGTCGGTGCAGACAATGCAGCGCCGGTGATAGGAATACCCACGATGTTGGACACATCGTCCAAGGTAATGGTCAACTCACCAACAGGTAAGTGAAAACTATTGGTCTCTGGATACCATCTCTCCACAAAAGCTGAGATGACAGTCTTATCAAGCGTGCGATAGGTACAATCGATCAATGGTAATAAGCCCGACGAGGAAATGTATGCCTTAAAGCGTCTATTGTTGCTTCGTGATTGCCAATTCCATTCCCAAATCGTAGTCCACTTGTTTAACAGTTTCAGTGGATGACGATAGTCTTGTTGCATAAGATGTAAACGAATGAAATTAAATAAAGTGTGCAAATTATTATAGAATTATTATTCAGTAAAAGACACTTATCAAGTATCAAGGGTGTGTAAATTATAGTACCTCATCTTGCCAAATTTCATAGGCTATATGTGTGTCAAAACTAACCAATACTGACTTATCTATTGGTCCAATAGAGGCTGGCACATTCTTTGGGGCTGGTATATTGCCTTCACTGGCAGAAGCATGTAGTTGTCTTAGGAGCTCTTGTTCTTGTTGTCTTAAGAGATCTCTTTCTCGTATAATGGAAGCCGTCGGACGACCTCGATCGCCACGAGTTCCAGCTCGAGATGACTCCCCTCTCTCTCGACGCATATCTACCTTCAAAATTAACAAATTGGTAAAAAAAGAAGCTAGAAAAAAAAAAGGCTTTGATTCGATCACACGCAGCCGGATAAAATGATAATATTTGGCTAGGGTCAGCCGAACTGCACAACAAGTTTCGGTCATGTTTGACCGGACAAAATTTTTTTATTCGGTTAGTACCAACCGAACAAAGCAATACTGTCCAGTTGATACCAACCGAATATTGTTGTCGTTCTCGGTGGACCAGAGCCGAACACAGCCTCCGACAGCAAAATAATTTGCACAACCAGTGACGACGGCGGCAGCAGCAATAGAGACGGGCGTCTGGTGGGTTTGGGCCGAAGCAAACTGAAAATTTCGGTTATAGGAGGCTGAGATGGGCTTTGTTGTTCGGTGTTGGTGAGAGCAGCTGTTTGGAGTGAGATTTGTGGGTATGGGTATAGTGTAAATGATTGGGTTGGGAGAGAAATTTGTTGTTGTTGGGTATGTGTGTAAAATTATGGGTAAGGAGAGAAAATGACAATAATGGGTTGGGTATCTATTAACAAGAGTAATGTGGTAATTGAGATTGAGTAAATTAAGAAAAAACTAATTTGAAAAAGGTGAGTGTTGGGTAAATTAAGAAATTAGGTAACAAAAGAAGATAGTTGGGTATAAATAAAAATTCCTATATATTTATGATTATATGTTTGTCACGATTTTATGTGAGTGTTTTGAATGTGTTAGTCTTACCAGTTGGAACCCTTAACCCATGTGGGTTATTTATTGCATTTCGAAAGTACTATAGAGTATGATATATAACTTCTTAGCCTAGTAACACGAATATGAGCTTCATATCTTGAGAACAGACTTCCAACATATTAGTGGCAATTTCACTTTTTTTTTTGTTCGATATCTTAACTTGTTAACCTCTGAGACATGCACTCTAATATAAGTCTAGTATAGTACTCCCAAGCAATTCTATGCAAATAAAATTACATAGTTCAAATGACATGTTAACAATATTTCAAAAAACAACGTTAATGTCGTAATATGTACTAATGTATAAATATATCTTAAACCTTTTTCACTTGTTATCAATGCATTCATTAGGCATAGAATCTAGTATTCTTAGTAAGGTTTCATGAAGCCTTAGACCTGCCCTTAGAACTACATTAATGTACTTATTAATTATTTCACTAGATAGCCTAAATTTATAAATTATGAATTGTGCGGCTTTTTTTTTTTTTTATAGGGAAATAAATGTAAGAACATATAAACTTGTTCCTCAATTCAACCCTACCATTCATCTTCAATCCTCTATTAATACGAAATAATTCAAATAATATGCCAAAGGTCCTTTTATTCATTCAAAGCTCATTCAGGCCCTCCACTATGCATCTGAATTTTGATACCCATAAGTCAAAATGGGTATCATTTTGACATTAATCTTCCACTGTGGGCCGGAATGTGAAAGGCACAATGGGTATAAACCCAAAGTGATACTGAAATTTCGGTATCATCAAAAGCCAAAAGTCAAAAAACTGGCCCACTTGCCAGAAAGTAAAAAGGGAGAGAGAGAAACTAAAAAGCAGGAGAGAGAAGCAGCTGAGTGCGCTTGCAGGTGGGTCCCGCGCGTGGAGCAGCTGTCGGCTGGCGCGCCTGGGCTCGCGTGTAAGGCACGGAAGGCTTGGATCATTTGACCGTTGGGCCAACCAACGGCTGTGATGCGCGCAGCCCTGGTGTTTAAATTGTGTGGCTTCGATTAATGGACCGTTGGAAACCAACGGCCCAGATCTGCCCAGCTCTTTTTTTTTTTTTTCAAAACATAAAATCNCAGCTCTTTTTTTTTTTTTTCAAAACATAAAATCAAATTTTAAAATTTGGAAAAATCGAAAAAAATCCCAGAAATTTTTTTTAAAATCCCACAAAATTTCTAACGGCCATATTCTCCAAACTTCTATATATATCACCCACTATCACAATGTTTCCTCATAAACACAAAGCTTTGACACCAAATTTACACAAAAAAATTTAGTTTTTATCATAGTGAGACCTAGGAGAACTTCTTGGTCACACAATGAAGATCAAGCCCTAATGAAGGCTTGGCAAGAGAGGTGTCCAGATGCATGTTTTGGTGCTAATCAAAGACAAGAGGTGCTTTGGGAGGAGATTTTTCAACTTTTCATCCGCAACATGGGAGGCTCCACAGTTCGTACCGTTGGCGGTGCAAAATCAAGATGGATGCTCATAGGTTGGGCTTGCACGAAGTTCTACGCTTCATTTATGGAGGCCGAACGAATGCGCCAAAGTGGTAGCAATGACAGTAATGTGGTTAGTTATAGTGTTTTTGCCTCATTTTATTTAATTGTAGGTTTATTTGAATTTTTTTTTTCAATTTGCATATTTATTTAATCTCATATTTGTAGTTTGCACATGCACTTACATCTTTTAAAAACAAGACCTGGAAGAAATTTGATTTTCTACATGTTTGGGATGATTTAAAAGAAAGTGCTAAGTATGCAACGGCAAACACGGTGTCGCGACTAAATACACCCGAGATGAACACCGATGATCAAGCTACTCCTGAGAGTGACAATGCCGGTCCTAGCATTTCACTTAGTGCAAACCACGACCCACCCCCTTTTCAACCAGTGGGTCCCCGTAGGCCGAGGCCACCAGGACGAAATCATTCCAAACAGGCAAAAGAAGCTGCATTTCACCAGGATGTGATCGGTGAGAGGCTTGACGAGTACAATAACAACACACAATTTTTGATTCAAAGCAGGCTTGACAGAGAGCGTGCTAGAGAAGTAAGAGAGAGAGAGAGAGAGACTCAAAAGGCTACAAGACCAAGAAGAGCAATTTATTATGAGACAAAACCTCTCTACCATGAATCCGATGCAACAGAGGTATTTGGAACGTAAACAAGCTGCCATTGAGGCTAGATATGAGATGCAAGATAACCAAAGCTCTCACCAGGACTACTGCCCTGATATTTCCAATTTCAACCAATCACACCATGGGTACCCTCCTAATATTTAAGATACCTACTTTGATTTCTGTTTTTCGGAGAACTTATGTATCAGCTTTAAAATATGTTTGTATTTTTTTATTTTTAGTTAGCTATAATTATGTTTGAATTTCAAGTATTTGAAAAAAAAAAGTAATCCATTGGATTCCCACCTTTATTCGTACCATTATTGGATTCCTACCATTATTATGATATGACTAATGCATGAATCTTTATTTGTACAACAGTTAACAAGAAAAATGCATGTGAGACCATTAATGTATGTCAGACTAGCTGTTCTACAAGACTACACCATTATAAAGCAAATGAATGTGAACCATTCAATTCTTATCTAGCATTCATATGAATTCTTTATAAAAACCCTTTTAATACCCTACTCTTTACACACACTTCATTTACAGACTCATATCTGAATCCATATACACAAGCATGTGGCCTCAATATGTGTTTTCATCATCCTCTTCTTCGAAATCTGAATACGCAAGGGAAGATGAAGGAAAGGAGCTTGTGGGGCATGTGCTCATGGACATGGCTCATGAATACACCCACCCACGTCCAAGGCACGGTGGTACTTCTTCAAATCGCCGTTACACACACCGAAATAGGGAAGCCGGCCACGAACGTCTGATGGAGAACTACTTCATCCCTGCCCCTTTGGAGGACACTGTGACCTTCCACAGACGATACCGCATGCACCTACCGCTATTCAATAAAATCCTCAAAGATGTTTGCAGAGAAGATGAATATTTTCTACCATGACCTGACGCACTCGGTAGAATGGGTTGCACACCACAGCAAAAGATAACGGTAGCCTTGAGAGTAATGGCATATGGCATTCCTTTTGATATGGTTTCAGAGGTGTTGACAATAAGCCAAACCACCGTACGAACATCATTCCAAAAGTTTTGCAAGGCCATCTGCGATATCTACGCCGATGAGTATCTCCGCCGGCCTACTGTAACTGATATGAGAAAGCTTTTATGAAAAGGAAACCGATGTGGATTCCCAGGTATGATTGGTAGCTTGGATTGCATGCATTGGGTTTGGCAAGCTTGCCCAATGGCCGAGCAAGCTTATTACCGTGGGCATTACCATGTCCCAACTGTTATTCTCGAAGTCGTAGCCTCATATGACACGTAGATATGGCATGCCAACTTTGGATTTCCTGGATCCAATAATGACATCACGGTGCTCGACTTTTCGCATCTATTTGATCCTGAGATTCTTGGCCAAAACCATCGTGTCAAATTCACCGTAAATGATATAGAATACAGACTCCCATACTATCTTGTAGACGGGATCTATCCTCAATGGGCAACTTTGATAACTAATTTGCGAAGTCCAATATCTGGACCGCATAGATTGTTTTCAAGGCGACAAGAGGGCTACCGAAAGGATGTGGAGAGGGCGTTTGGAATTCTAAAAGCTAAGTGGCAAATTATAAAACGACCAGCCCGTGTGTGGGACAAACACGAGCTTGGGTATATCATGAAAGCGTGCATCATATTGCACAATATGATTGTGGAGAATGAGTGTCTTGAAGATGATTGTAACGATGAGCCGATAGACGTAGTGGCCAGCATAATTTCCTCGTTTTTGAGTGATAATATATATATTTTTA
>QANT01002010.1:0-22905 GCA_003254885.1 Purshia tridentata | reverse complement strand
CAAAAAAGAAAGAAGAAAAAGATAGGGAAGAAGGAGGAAGAAAGAAAACGAAGAAGAAAGGAAAAAAGTGGAATAAGAAGGAAGAAAGAAGAAAAAAGAAAGAAGGAAGAGAAAAAAGAAGAAAAAAAAAAGGAAAGGCGTTTTTTTTCAAATAAATTTTTGGGTAAACTGCAATTTAATACCTCAGGTTTGGGTCAAATTGCAAGTCGGTACCCCTAGTTTTTTTTTGAATTTTTTGGTGCCCCAACTTCATTTTTTTGGCAAATACGTACCTCCGTCAACTCCCCCGTCAGAAGCTCCGTTAAACGCTTACTTGGGGCTGACTTGGAGCTGACTTGGCGCACCGCTGGACGCCAGATGTCTGGCCCAGATTGCTTCCCGCCCTATCAAGCCACGTCAGCACTGAATGTACTTCTTCTCCCCAAAATTTGCGCCACCTGGACTGCCACATCAATTTAAAAACAGCAAACAATTCAAATAAAAAACCTGCAACGGAAAAGGAATTAAAGTCTCCCAATTTGAAAAAAAGAAACCCAACCATATTCTCAGGAAATTGAAAAAATCCTCAGTAATCCCAACCGTGGTTGTTCTTCATTTTCTGAAGATTTTGCAGATCTGAAATCCCAATTCCTTTCTCGAAATCACTACCCCCAAAATCCCAAAAACCCACCCATATTCTCAGATCGAGATGAAACACACCAAACCAAAGACAAAATAGTTTGAAATCCTGGAGTTGAAGGTTGCGTACCTATTCGAAGCCAAATGGAGCGCAAATTACAATTAATCCCGCGAGATAACAAAACCACGACATTCCCTATTATGGTAAGCAGTAAACCCCACTGTTTCTTTCTCGTAGTGTGGTTCTGTGTTGTAGTGAATGAGTTTTGGGGCTTTGTAGAGTGGGTTCTCTGTTGAAAACATATGGGTTTTATGCACTTTATAAGATTTATGTGAATAAAGGCATGTTGTTGGGGACGGGTGAAATGACCACTTTATTTGTCTTGTATAGTGTTTGTTCTTGTCTGGTAGTGTATAAAAAAAGCAGTAAAGAAGAGTAAAGTAGTTTCAGCGAATCTACCTACTCAATAGTGTGGAATAAAGTAGTGAATAACTGTTTGTGGTCCAGGAAAGTGACTGGGAAAATCTGTGGGAGTTGTCCTGTGGTCCTAAACCCCAAAGTGCATGTCCTGTGGTCCAAACCCCAATATTATAACATGAACCCGAAAGTGCATGTGTGTTTCTTGTGGTTACAACATTAACCCCAATATTATGACCATTAGCATAATCTGTATAATTTTTTTCTTTTGATTTCTGTAGCTATTCCATATTTGCAATTGATAACATTTTTAATTAACACTATTATTGGTAATGCTGCAGCATCTGCTTCAAATTTCTCATGCTGTGTGGCTCATGGTGGTGAGATGGGAGCTAATGATTACATAGGTGGCAAGATCAAGTGGTTTGATTACCTTGACAGAGATTATGTCAGCTTAACAACGATTGATGATATGGCAGAGAACCTGGGGTAATGACACGTTTGTGGAGTACTTCTATAAAGAGCTAGGTCAACCATTTTCTCAAGGAGTGAGAAAGATGCAATGTGATGCTGATGTGCAGCATATGTGTGGGTTTATGACTGATGAAGAAACCACAATTCAATTGTTTTTTGCACAGTTAACCCTTGAAAAAGCATTGAAGAGGCACAAGGCATATGTGGATTCTATATATAAGCTGCCATGCACTGTGGTTATTGAGGACTTAGATGACAACAATGGAAAACAACTGGTACTATATCAACCAGGGCATTAGAATTTAGAGGCTAGAGGTTCAAGTGAGGCCACTAATACTGAGTTTGGAGAAGGAGAGAATGCTGCGGGGACAAGTGAGTCTAACCCCACTGAGTTTGGAGAAAGAGAGACTGATGCTGTGAGGGGAAGTGAGGCCAACCCCACTGAGTTGAGAGAGAGAGAGAGAGAGACAGTGGATACTGGAGAGATAGAGACTGAAGTTGTAGGGGTAGGTGAGGCCAACCATGCTAACTTTGAAGATGTATTCAGTTGTATTAATGACTTAAGAGGCTGGAGGGATAATGAAGAACTAGAAGATATTGATGGAAACCAACCTATTCAATCGAGGTGGTAGTGGAGGACTTTGTTGATGAAGATTACCCTCCAGATGCAGATCACACTCAGTTTAGGAGGTTTGTTGATGATGCAGCAGAGCGTGAGGGAAGACCTCCAATACCTGAAGGTGGAGGATCAAGTGAGGCAAGAGCTGCTGTAGCAAGTGATGGCAATGGGGCAACAATGGATACCATGAATGACTTGGGGGTCGATGAAATCCCAGATGTGGCAGAGGCATATGACTTAGATGCCCTATATAGTGTGCGTGAGTCAGATAATGAGGGAGAGGGGGGTAGAAGAAGATGACCAGAGTTTAATCCTGAGACTGATATGGCAGACCCAAAGTTCCAGAAGGGGTTAGTGTTTAGTGATACAGTGGTTTTCAGAAAGGTTGTGAGGAGGTATTCAATCCTACATGGATATGAGGGGATAAAGTTCAACAGGAATGCTTCGTTTAAGCTATGGGTAGTATGTGATAGTGGTTGTCCGTGGTTTATGAGAGTGGGGAAAATGAATAATGAAGACTCAATTCAAATCAAGAAGATGTGTAAGACACATTGGTGTAACAGGATCCATGACAACAGAAATGTATCCACCAAGGCCATATGTGATGCATTCTTGGATAGGATCAAGATTAACCCTACTTGGCCACTTGAGTCATTCCAGCAGACTGTGGAGACAGAGTGGAAATGCAATGTGTCATATTGGCAGTGTTACAGGGCCTTTAGAATGGCCAAGAAGATCACTGAAGGTGCCTATGCCGAACAATATGCAAGACTTTGGGAATATTGTGAAGAAATTAGAAGGACTAACCCTGGCAGCACATGTGTTGTACATTTGGATGAGGGGAAGTTCCAAAGGTTATACATGTGCTTGAGTGCTTGCAAGGAAGGCTTCAAGAGAGGATGCAGACCTCTGATTGGGTTGGATGGATGCCACTTGAAGGGCCCATATGGGGGTTAGCTTCTATTTGCAGTTGGAGTGGATGCTAATGAAGAGACATGGGTGATTGCCTATGCATGTGTAGAGATGGAGAACAAAGCAGCTTGGAAGTGGTTCATTCAGTTATTGGTAGACGATGTGGGAATTGAAAACCAACAGCACTGGACATTCATCTCTGACAAGCAGAAGGGATTAATTCTTTCTTGTCAAGAGCTTCTTCCAAATGTGTGCCATAGGTATTGTGTTAGGCACCTATGGACCAACTTCAAACTTGTGCACAAAGGAAAAGCTTTGAAGGATGCATTGTGGAAGTGTGCAAGGGCCACTACTAAGCCACATTTCCTGAGAGGTATGGAAGAGATCAAGAGGTTGAGTGAATCTGCATGGCAGTGGTTGCTGCAAAGGCCTGCACATGAATGGAGTAAGTCTCACTTTTACACAGTCCCTAAGTGTGACATGTTGTTAAACAACTTGTGTGAGAGCTTCAACTCTGTGATACTCAATGCAAGGGGGAAGCCAATACTGACTATGATGGAGCTGATTCGGACAATGCTGATGAAGAGGATCCAAATTAGGAGGGATAAGATGCAGGCATGGCATGGAACCATTTGTCCCAAGGTGCATAAGAAGTTGGAAAAGGCCAAGGAAGGTAGTGCTATTTGTACAACAGCTTGGAATGGAGGGAATAGATATCAAGTGGACTCTGGTGGGGGTGGCCAGTATATTGTTGATTTGGATTTGCACACTTGTTCATGCAGAAAGTGGCAACTGACTGGAATTCCATGCACCCATGTCATTAGTGCATTAAGGTATCTAAGGCATAAGACAGTGGAGGATTTTGTGGCACCCTGCTATACAAAAACCAAGTACCTTGAGTCATATACATGTCTGATAAATCCTGTGAATGGCATGAGCATGTGGCCTCCATCAAGTGGTGAGTACATACCAATTTCTCCCCCAGAATACAATAGGCAACCTGGAAAACCTAGAATGAAAAGAAAGAAGTCAGTTGGTGAGACAACCGAAAGGCCAAATGAAGTGAATGAGGCTCCAGATGGAGAACCAGTAGTTGAGTCAATTGGTAGACAAACTGGCACCTCCATCAAGTGTGGGCATTGTGGCCAAATAGGTCACAATACCAGGACTTGTCATAGGCACAGGCCACCCAAACAAAGGAAAAGTAATAGGGCAACTGGAGAGGTAAGCTTAATCTATTTATAACATGAAACTGAATTTGGTATGCTTGAAATTATTAGAGGCTAATTGGTATGCTTAAAAGTATTTCAGGCTAGAGGAAGTTCAGCTGCTACTGCAAACAACAATGGACAGCCTAGTGGAAGTGCAGCTGCAAACAACAATGGACAACCACGTGCATCTCAAAGGGGCAGGAAAAAATCAAGTGGTCAGGTTGGTTTCTTACCCTTTTGCATTGTGACCTTGTGCATTGTGACCTTGTACAGAGTTGCCCATTGATCCTGTTTATGATGATTTATGTGATTTGTGATGATATGCAGGCTAGGAATAATGCACAGCCATCAAGCCAATCATCCCAAGCAGCAACCAACTATGTGCCAGCACCTACACAGCCTTCCCAAGCAAGCACCAGTGGACCTAGGACGAGGACAAGGAAGAACTGACTTTGTGGGTTTGGAGATTGGTTTTGAGTTTTTTGGAAAGTTAGATTAGTATGTAGGTAGTTGATTTTGTGTAAATTTGGTTGGTTGAACATGGTGCTACTTTATTTTGTATACCTTGGACATTGCTTCAGGTATAGGTATTTTGGAAGTTGGACATGGTTTTGATAATTTGCAAGTGGACATGATTTAGGTATATTTGTGATTTTGGACATGGTTTAGGTAGAATCAGTTGTTTGGTTTGTAAATGTTTGGACATGGTACTGCTTAGGTATATTAGTGATGTTGGACAAAGTATATGTATTTTGAATTGTTGGATAAATATAAATTTTTAATTATTATCATTTTGTTATTTTGAATTTTATTGGATTTATGATGATAAAAATTATTAAGCATTTTTAAATGAATTTTATTGGATTAGTGAATTATTTAAGAACAATTTATGCACTCAAAACTCAAATAACAATGGACACTTATGCACTCAAAACTCAATTAACAATAGACAATTATGCACTCAAAACTCAATTAACAATAGAATTTCCAACAAGGCCAATTTCATTCATTCTAAGTTACAAAGATCAAAAGGCACACAAAAGTACAATCACCCAACAGATACTTATCACATCTCGATCACCCAACCCTTAATCACATCTAACATAAAGCACCCATCAAAGTAGCCATGGAAGCACCAATAAAGCCCAGTACATGAATCCTCTTCGTCCAGCCCTTCCTATTTCTGTTTCTGCAGTCGAGAGCTTCCTCAACAACCCAGGTATGACAGCCTTAGCACGAGCACACATGGGGGGATCCAACCAAACCCAGTGCTGGCATCCTCCTCTTTTCTACAAAAAAAGATAAGAAAATAATAATAAATTGGATTTCACAAGAGGATTTGCTACAAAAAAAACAGAATTGATGAAAATACGATTTCACAAGACAAGCGTTCGCATCACCTACCCCATATCTTGGGCAACGCATAAACCTCCTCCCAGGATTCTGGTTTGTCCATGAAGTTATCAGTACAGGTCTGTCTCCACATCTACATGATTCATACTCCATTTCTCTAAACTTGGATTATTGGAGAAAAGGGCAGAGAAAATACAACCTTCAACTTGGGGGCTTAGATCTGGATTTTTCCCTCCTTGACAGCACACAAAAACACTTTCAGAAAACCCAACTCCTCTGCTGCACAACCAACTGTGCGATTATCTCAAGGCTGCTGCACAGCGTCAAGGAAGGAAGAGGGAAGAAGTGTGACAGAGCTGAAAAGAAGCTCTGCTGCAACAAGCATCTCTAATTCCTTTTTCCGTTGCAGGTTTTTTATTTGAATTGTTTGCTATTTTTAAACTGATGTGGCTGTCCAGGTGGTGCAAATTTTTGGGGGGAAGAAGCACATTCAGCGCTGACGTGGCTTGATATGGCGGGAAGCAATCTGGGCCAGACATCTGGCGTCCAGCGGTGCACCAAGTCAGCCCCAAGTCAGCGTTTAATAGAGCTTCTGACGGGGGAGTTGACGGAGGTACGTATTTGCCAAAAAAATGAAGTTGGGACACCAAAAAATTCAAAAAAAAACTAGGGGTACCGACTTGCAATTTGACCCAAACCTGAGGTACTAAATTGCAGTTTACCCTTTATTATATATATGGATTTGATACAAGAGCATATGATACAGCAATATGAAGGGAAAGCTTACCACGAGAGATGTATTCTTCTCATAACTGTGCTCTCCTATATATACACAGATAGGAAAAATCAAAAGAAAAATGTACAATCAAAAAAATGAGATTTGTTACTTCACGTGATGTGGAAGGCTAAAATCAATAATTGGTCCATGTGAAATGGTAGGCTATAAATCAAAACCAAAAAAAGCTTCATGTGATAGTAAACGGCCAAAAGGATAGTAAAGGAAATAAGAGTGCTAAAAGTCACCATGAATAGACTTAGGGCTAGTTTGGGATTGCTGTATAGTGAGAAAAAGCTGTTGTAACTGTATGGTGAGAAAAGCTGCTGTGAGGTAAAACAGTTAAGTATTTGGTAAACTGTGTTTTGAAAACTACTGTGAATCTTAAAAGCAGTAGTATAGTGTTTGGTAAATTTTGATATAGAAGTGTTGACTATGTATAATGACTAAAATAGACATGGTGCTGAAAGTGCTTTTTAATTTTTTGTTTGGTAAAACAAGATTGCTTTCACTTGCTTTTTTTACTATTAATTATGATTTTTTTTTTACTTTTATTTATGGTTTTTTTTTTAACTTTTACTTATGATTTTTTTCCAAGTTTTCTTTATGATTTTTTTAGTAAAAATTAGTCTGGTGACTTACATATATACAACTCAATTTATATTAATATTTTGTCATTGTATTTTGTTAATTAAAAGGTAATTATGCTATTAAAATTTAAAAATTTTTACTATAATTTTTTAATGAGAGGCTAAGGATTGTCATTTTTTAAATTGGGTGAGGGCAATTTTGAAAGTTTTGGCTGCTTTCCCACACAGCAGATTTTGAAAGCATCTCTTTAGCTGCTTTACTCCAACCTTCAAAATCTACTTGTCCTCACCCCTATTTTCAAAATAAACAAATTTTACTTTATTAACCAAACACCAAAAACTGTTTTGCGGTAGAAATAAATAACTTATTTCCAAAGCACTTTAACCCTAAATTAGCCCTTATTTGTCATCATCACACTTGCAACGTAGTATGCAAGCAATTATTGTAAGTGTATGTATTTGCCTTTACCTGTGTTTTTCTTTTCTCTTCTAGATGAGCTTTAACCATCACAACTCAAGCTAGATAAATTGTTAAATTGTAGAGCTTTAAAATTACACAAAACATGATTGCAAATCCAAACACAGCTATTAAATAGATTGGTTTGCATCTAATTTTCCTTCCACCTTATTAATATTCTTGTTGAACCGTAAAAATTCAAAAAAAAAGAAGATAAACATACAGCCCCACATTGGAGTGTCCAAATGAAGTAAACTCCTAAATGGATGAGATAAGTGATAAAGATAGAGGAAATCTCACGTTTAAAAATGTGGGAGTCTAGAGGCCAAAAAAAAAAAATGTGAGAGTCTATCAGAATATTTTATTTCTAAGTGTGATCACAATTTAAATTTGAATTTTGGATGATCACATTCTCATCTCCTTAGACCTCTGGTGGTCTCTATAAATAGGGCATGAGAGGTTCAGAAAAAGGGGAGGGGAGAGAGAAAGAAACATAGCACCGAAAGGCTGAAGAAAAAGAGAGAGAAAAGACGCCACAAGGCTGAGGAAAAAGGTGTAGAAAGCAAAAGTGCAGTCACCAGAAAAAAGAAACACAGGTAGCTGTCCTTCAATGCCATTCAATTCACCCCTATATTTTGGGATTCAACCAAAATCCTCCTCTAATGGCGTATTGAATCAAGTATTCCTCTCAAGATAGCCTTTGGATTCGATTAGAACCCTTGCTCTCTAAAAATATGGTTTTGGCTGAAACCATAAAAAACTGGATTCAATTGAATCCCAAGTGGTGGCTACAAACATCAAAAAGATGGTCTAGGCCACCACCCAAATGATGCCCGAGTGCATCAACAAAAAATATCATGCTCAACAGCATCAACTCTAATGCTAAATGCCGCTGCCAACAAAAAAAATGGCACAAAGCCCAGCTGATTTTGGTACAAATGTTGCCAGCAAAACTTCCTAATATTTTGCCTTGCAAAAAACAGTAAAAAGAAAGCGGGTCCAAGTCTAAAACTTGCAAAGTTTGCTGCACCAAGTCTCAAGCTGCAAAGGAAAAAAAATATAAATGAAGAAAGCCAAATGATGTTGGCTACTGCTGTACGGCAATACAAGTGTTTATATGAAAAGTTTTTAATTTCAACTTGGAGTCCAAGCTATACAAAGTCCAAGGGAGCATTTCTTGACTTGTCTTCAATTTGAATCCAAATTACATGGTGGAGATGTATTTCTACTGCCAACAAAAGTGAACACTCGGCCTCATTGCAACATTTGGAGCATAGTCCAAGTTTCAAACTCACATTACCAATTAACAAATAATTGGTACCAAAATTAGACTCTAATGGACCTCTCTCAAATATATTTGTCCATTAAAAATATAAAGTGTCATTTAATTAATAATTAATACAAAATATTTAGTGGGCACAAAATCAAATTCATGTTCGCCCATTATAAAAAAAATAAACGTGTTATTTAACAAATAAATGACACTAAAATATTAATGGGCACATTTCTTTAAATCCAAATTCCAAATCTCAATTCCAAATTCATTTTCTTAAATGGTACAAAATCATCTCTTTCAATTGGTACAAAACCAAGTCTCTGAAATCCAAACTTATAAATTCAACTCCAAAATGGCACAAAAATAACAAAATTTAAATTCTAACGAACTACATTCGATTCGATCCTGTCAAGGGTATGTAGGCAACCTACTCAAATTTAGGTGCAACCGCAACCAAATCAAATCCATCCAAACTCTTCAGAAATTAATTCTATACACAAAGTCTTTGAATTAATTTTTCAGTTAAAATCCAAAGGCTCTAAATCCTATCCAAATCACTAAAATCATTTAAATGGGTTATTCACCTATTTAATTCGCAAAAGTGACGAACTACATTCGGTTTGATTCCGTTAAGGGTATGTAGGCAACCTACTCAAATTTAGGTGCAACCACAACCAAATCAAATCCATCCAAACTCTCCAGAAATTAATTCTATACACAAAGTCTTTGAATTAATTTCTCAATTCAAATCTAAGGGCTCTAAACCCTACCCAAATTACTAAAATCATTTAAGTAGGTCATTCACCTATTTAATTCCCAAAAGTAATGAACTACATTCGGTTTGATCCCGTCAAGGGTATTTAAGCGGCCTATACTTAAATTTAGGTGCGATTGTACCAAATCAAATCCATTCAAATTTCTCATAAATTAATTTCATAACACAAAGTCTCGAATTAATTTCTCAAATCAAATTCAAGGGCTCTAAATCTAAACCCTACCCAGATCACTCAAATCATTTAAATAAGTCACTTACCCATTTAATTCCTGAAAGCTTGGAACTACGTGTGGTTTGATCTTGCAAATGGTACGGAGTAATCTAAAATCAAATCTAGATACAACCACATCCCAAATCGAGTCCCTAGTTCAACCCAACCAAATTCACCAAACAAATTATTCAACTAATGGGTCATTCACTCATTGGAAATCCCAAATCCAAACACCCCACTTCATCAAATGATTTCAGTTTCGTCATAATTGGAATCAAAGGGTTTTCTCTTGTACCTCGTACCAAGAGATTGTAATTAAAAGATACACTCCATCTTGAATGGATCGTATCCTAAATAATAAAACTCTATTCCCTAAATGAGTAGAGTGAGATTATATTGGGTAACACATAATTATTAATATAATAATTTCTCAAATTTTTCTTCAACAATTCTTCTTAATTACTACAATGCAAACTATTTTCTACCTAAAATTAGGGCTTCATCTTGAACCAACCATATTGATACAACTAAATTCACAATATTATCTTTGTTAGCTACTTCTCTATGAAAATATGTAATATCTATGTAAAATTGATCGATACATTTTTCTAGTTTTGTTCCAAGTACCACTAATTATGTGATGTGCTCGATATAAATTTGGGATCCCGATCATTATTTATAAATCATTATAGGTAGCTGTAACCAATAATGTATATTGAAGACTAATAGTTTAAAGGAAAACAAAGTCCAGATCTAGAGAGGAACATCCGTTGGGTAGTCCTGCGGGTGTCTTTTGATTGTCTCTCTTAGCAATTTCTCCTGATCATGGAGGTTGGAAGGGGGGCAGTCATATACATCTGTAAAAACGTCAGCAACTGGAGGTTTCTCAAGTTTCTCTGCTTCTTGGATTGCATGTAATATCTGCAACAAATTAAGGCATGAAGATGAGTAAGAAACTTTTTCACATCTCGAATTCAATTCTCAGAATGAATGAAATCTTCTATCTTTATAGTGGAAAGAGAGAAACTACAACTTTTCCATGTAACTTTAAGGTTTATGATGTAGGACAACTTAGGAGTTTGTAAATGTAAGGAACTTTCACAGAACCAGATTAGTCAACTTGAACAAAAATGATTAATAATAGCTTACGAATGATTTATATTGCAAGGACGAAAGCTGAGGTGAACAGTAATAACAAATCAACAATGTTAATTAAAGAATTAGCAGATAATAACATGCAGCACCAAACAATAGAAAGTCAAGTCAAGGTAAGAATTCACTCATAGGACTCCTCGGTTCCCTAGAGGAAACAGCAGACTTTGAGTAAATCCCTTAAGTGGCTTCTTAGATCCAGACCAATGCTTCTGTTTGGAAATCTGGTTCGACCTTTGTCTAAAATTTATGAAGGTGAGGTAGAAAGTTTAGTGGTTGTGGAGGTTGGGATTAATTTCTCTGGGAAGGGAGAAAGGGAAGAAATAATATACAAGAATCTGGACTCACTCCCACAAAGGTTTCTTGGAATCACACCCAGAATTCTCATGGATCACTTCAGAGATGGTGTTTCCACAAAACTCAAAGCAATTTCATTGACTCAATTTCAGCAGTAAGAAGAGGCTCTTATTGGGGCAGGAGATACAAAGAACCCAGATATAACTAGGCATTAAATGACTCTAGGAATCCCAAAAGTCTAGTTATTAATGACTCAGACAGAGAAAAGAACTTGTGCCTTAGAAAATCAAAAGACATGACCAAAAACAATGAACACTATTAATGAACATTTCCAATAACTAGAAGACTCCAGCACATGGAAGTAATAATTAAAGACTCCAGCATATGAAAGTAATGATTAAAGACTGCAGCAACTCTAAGACTCCCAAATATGAAAGTAAAATTAAAGACTCCTCTAGAAGAATCTAATATTTGTTCTGTTGTCGTTGTCTCACATAAGTCTTCATCTGATCTCCATCAGTTTATGTTAACACCATATATAATAGAGCAAACAACAAGGATTAATAAGTGTCAGACATTTGTATCAGGCATGTGTATAGGGAAATAAAACTGGCTTGTTGGCCATTCTAAGCCATGGGCTTGAGTTAAAACCAAGCTAAAAGATTAGGGATTTCTGGAAGTAAATTTTTGTGGTGAAAAAAAAATAATTTCTCTTACATGAAAATAATTGTCTAAAACAACATAACCTAAGTCGGGCTTTCTTCAAGCGTTCTAAATGATTAATCATCTGGTGGAGTAGGTGAGATCCTTTTTTGCACTAGCCAATCTCTCGGGCTTTTGTTATCAACCAATAGAGCGTAATATGATTGCTAACTTTGTGTTAAAGGAATGTGGTTTGTTCTTTTGGTTAGAGGATGACCTTGTGTGCCTTATGGATTATACTCAATCTATGTAAACCGATCTCGATTCTTAACACAAGAATAAAAAAGAAAAAAGAAAAAAAAATTTAAAAATAAAAAAAGGGTAAAACAAGTTATTGCCACAATTAGGTGCTCTTAAGTGCAGTATTTTATTTTGTTTGTTTTTATCAAGCTGAGAACATAATATTGCTCACAAATGACAAGAAATCCAGAATGGGATGACAGTGTCTTAATTTCTATAAATTAAAAAAAGATATTTATTTTACCTTGGAAACAATCTCTCTTAACTATTAGCATAAAGCTAGTCATTCCTACTTCGAGGCACTGCCTCAACTGAGGCATCACTAAAAGTTATTATACTGGAGAGGAAGTGATGAACAAGGTCATCGAATAGAGTTTTCAATTTCTGATAGTTTGTTGTTTTTCAAGTTGCTTCCAGACATAATAGTAAGATTTACCTGCTTTCTCACACTGTTTCTAACCTCTAACTCTGCCTTATCACTCCACCAACCATTGCTTTCAATCCATTTTCTAAATCGAGTTACCGGATCTCGTTCCATTTTCCACCATTCAATCTCACCAACTGGACGATACTTGGTCGAATCATCTGATGTGGAATGATGTCCTACTCGATATGTTAATGCCTGTCAAAGGAAAATATCAAAACCAAACACTAAAGAATCTGGGCTTCATCAGTATCACTCTCAGAGGACCAAGAATATCAGCAGAACAAGAATCTTTTTCTTTACCTCAATTAAAATTGGTCTTTGTTCACTGATTGCCATGTCACGTGCAGCATGAACTGCACTATACATGGCAAGTGCATCATTACCATCCACTCGGATGCTTCGGATTCCATAAGCTCGACCTTTGACAACGACACCATCACCTTCCAATAGATGGAAAAATGGGGTATCAAAGAGACTTCTGTGATAGAAATTGCAAAATACAAGCATGAACAAGCAGAGAGGAAGAATACTCCGGAACTGGTCTGAAGTAGGTGTACTGATAGCCCATCCATTGTTCCGACAAATAAATATAACTGGAGCCTCTGTAACAGCCGCAAAATTTAGAGCAGCATGGAAGTCGCCCTAACATTATTTGATTTATTAGAAAGAAAAAAAACCAAAAGCAATGATCTCTAAATTAAAGGGATCCCCATTATTATGAACTGAAAACATTCTAGACTTTAGAATGGGATTATTGCAAAATAAACAAGTGTTTTCTCAAGAATAGATACAGAAATATTGAAATAATGTTTATATTGGTATCCTAGTGATACAAACTGGCGTTGGGAAAAAAATACATTCAAATACTGTGATATTTTAATTAATCGAAACATGCAAGCATTTAATAACAATGCCAACTCCTATATATTATTTTCACCTAAGGAATATTAGAAAGGGAATGAGGTGGGGGTAGTTGTAGGTTAAAATATAGTAGTATTTTACCTCGCTTGTGCCACCATCACCAACATATGTTACCACACATGCATCCTTTCTTTCCATCTTTAAAGAATATGCAGCACCAACAGCCTGCGGGAAGCTGTGTACTGGAAAGCAATATAAATTACTTACGGTGTGATCTAAATTATTTTAGCAAAAGACTTGAAAATGTTCCACAAAACAAAATTTATACTTACGCCACTGTTGATGCTACAGTGATGTAATTGTGCTTGTTAGACCCATAATGGATTGGCATCTGTCTGCCTTTACCATAATCAGCTTTGTTACTGAAACACTGGTTTGCAAATTCTTGTAAAGTGAAACCACGCCATAATAGCACTCCTGGCTCCCTGTACTGCATGCAGGTCAAAGAAAACTTTTTCTCAAATCATTCTCAGCCCCTCTCATGTAAAATTACTGAATGATCTGATAAGGCAAAAGGAATTGAGATCTTAATGAGTAGGTGTGGCATATAGAGGTAAAATGATAGTACATAAAGTCCTTGATTGCATATATGTGAATGAAACCTGAGGAAAGATAATGTCATCCATGGTGAGTGCTGCAGCCGATGCAACATTGACGGCCTCTTCTCCAACTGTTGTCAAATAAAAGGAAATCCTTCCTTGCCTTTGTGCTTCATAGAAAATGGTGTCCATAATTTGAAGCGTAACCATGTCAGTGTACATTTTTACAGCAACTTCCTTGCTGACCTATTTAATTGAGTAGTCCATAGGCCATAAGTTTCCTATGTATTATATTTATATTTGTCAAAAAGAAAGAAATGAAAACTAGTTGGAACAGGGATGGAGTCCATTACCTCTATGTAGTTGCTGGACAAAATTTGCTTTCCGTTGTCATCAAGGACCCGATAACACCATTCCCGCTCCTCGGGCGACTCAGATATGAACCTCATTTCAGGAGTGAATTTGACCTTTCCATCTGGAAGATCTAAAACCTGTCGTGAAAAGGGATCTTTAGTGAGCTTATGCACATAAAACACAATTTGGCACACCCGTACATTCAGATGTGCACTGAAAGCAAATTTCCATGACCTGTGTAAGTGTTCAAGGATCCTCAAATTCGAGAAATTATTGCTGAATGCCTTAACTTATAATTCATCCAAGATATGTATAAGAAATGCCCTTATCCAATCCTAAAGTTCAGAAGTACATCTCTCAAAAGTCTCCAAAAGTGATTACCAGGAAAGTATACCAGCAAACTGTATCATGGCAGTATAAAAGCAAGTGACCTTTGGGAATTGTTCCATGCATATTTTATGTATGAGTGAATAAAGAAGTTGTTCTTTCTTAAGTAGCATATAGGAAAACCTGGATATTGACTCAGTACACCTAAAGGTATGCTATGACACCGTTTTTTCAGATACACCGGAAAATATCATCCCAAGATGCTTTTTTAGTTTTGCTAATTCATAGTAGGTGCTTAAAGTTCTTGGCACAAAACACTAAAATACATCTCTTGGTATATACGATGTCGTTTCTAATAATGATCCATAATAACCAATGGAGTAGGATGAATGAGAAGACTAAGTAAAAGAACAAATACATAAACGTTCTTTCAACATCTTGGAGCACAAATGATAAGAATATCTTTAACCTGTCCTATTCGAGAAAACTTAGTTTGCAGTAACAAAACCAAGAGGCACCAAAGTTGCATCTTATGCACAAATCTGATAACCAGAAAAGGAATCTACTACAGTATTTAATCTAAGCTACAATACAGCAAACAGTTTCCACAAAATTGGAAGAGGGACTAATTGAAAAAAAATTAAAATTCACTAAATCAATGCGCAATAATTTTAACATAAAGAGAACTCTTTTAGTTACCACTAATTACAAATAGTACAAGCCTACTCAAACGGAATGAGTAATGTGGATTATGCAAAACCAAGGTGCAATGATCAATCATAAAAGCAAAGTAAACAGCTAGTATCTATCAAATACATCTGTTTATACAAAAATGCTATAAACTTTATAATAAGAAAGAGTGTAAATGACAACAATGGTCCTCAAACTTTACCCTCAGTATCATTTTGGTCCACGAACTTGATTTTTAAATTCGATAGTCCGTGATATTTCCCTCATCTATCACTCAAGTCCATTCCGTCAATTCCATCCACTTTTTCCATCAATTTTAGTCATATATCAAGCATGTGAGCCACTTTTGAAATGTAAAAATAATAATCCACTCCCTCTTTCTTTCTCTAATGTGATATATGTATAGCACAACTAAAATTGATGAAAAAATATAAATGAAATTGACAAAATGGATTAAAGTGATACTAAGAGGAAAACTTGTGGACCATCGAATTCTATAAACAAGTTCATGGACAGTCGAACACCATCGCTATAATTCTCTCTAAAAAATATACTGGGATATTTCAAAATAACTGATTATATACATTCATCAGAGTCTGAGACCGACACACTTAAGAACCAACCAATTATTGAGCACTTACATAATTAAATAAAATAAAGCATCAAAGTGAAATTGGGCACCTCCACACATAACATAAGAGCCAACGAAAGTCTGATCCCAATCTGAAATAACGTTCTGGTTATATTATACCTGATTGCCATCAATATTATCCGACAACTTTTCTGCTTTCACGGATTCGAAACGACGAAAGCAGAAATGGGAGGGTGAGTTGGTAAAATCCCCATCCGGGATTCGGAGATTTTGAGCAAATGCAGCAGTAGCTGGAGATTTTTGACTGAAAGAGGAACTCCGAGAGCTGAGATTGATCAAACCCAAGAAACCCATCTTAGATTTAAACTGGTTGATAATGTTCCCTGATTTCCTCACCCACAGAGCCATCTAAGAACAGACAATGAAAGTGAAAATGGTGCCTGCCAGTGTGTGTATGTGAGAGAGAAGAGAGTGGTTGGTTTGTTAATACATGGAATCTTTTTGATCATTTAAGATAAGAGTGCCAAATCAGAACAACAGCCACGGTGTGCAGTTGCGTACTGCAAGTGCCATCTTATCACTACCAACCCAATACCCAAATCTGACAGTGCAACAGCCAACAGCCATTCATGAGCCACTTATTAAAGCATCATCTCCAAGGCGCAATGGGTACCGTTACTGCCGTATGACAAATTGCTGCAATAAAATATTAGCGCACCAGGCATTTAAGTTTGAATATAAAGATTTCTTACTCCAAAAGTAAGTAGCGATATTTTAAGAAAATTGCCTCAAATAGCTCAAATAAATACTAAAATGACTTTTTTACACCCTACAAAAATTTTATGACTTTTCTAGTTCTTTGTCCCAAATGTGAACAAATATGCCCCCACCCCACCCACTAACGTCCATTTCCACCTCTGTTAATCTATTTCATTCTGTCAGTATGCCCAAACCGTTCAAGTTAACTCCCACTCTCAACCCGTTAGCTCCTCTAACTTCAGTAACCTCCCATTGTTCCAATTAACTTCCAAAGCAAACAGTAGCTTCTGTGAGCTTGCGAACACTGTGTATGAACTAGAGAAGCAAGACAGAGAGATAGCAGTGACGAGGAAGACCGACATTGACATCAGAGCCGAGCGTACGTGATGTTTCCCGCATCCGTGCGCCAGAGGTCCATCGCCAGCTGAAGGCCGCCATACCCAAAAGTGGGTCTGCTGATTTTTGGTGGGAAGGTCATTTTTTTAACTTTGTTGTTGTTGTTGCATTTGAGTTTGGGTTTTGGGTTAGGAGAGTGGATGTTTTGTGGAGAGTTCACTGGGACTCTCATTTGGGCTTTTTCTGTTTTGGGGTTTTTTCTGTTTTGGAGTTTTTCTTTTTTGTTTGAGAAGTTGGTGTTTAACTTACAGAAGCTGAAAAAAACAAGTTTTGTGCTTGGTATCATATTTGAAAATGGGATTAGACTTAGCAGGATATACAAATATGTTCTTTTTGTTGTGTTTTTTGGCTCGCTTGAAAGAGGGGTTTGGGAGTCCATGGAAGTGTCCTTGGACGTTTGGATGAAGTTAGGAAGGTTAGAAGAGGTTCGTGGTAGGTGGAACGACAAAGGAAGGCGAGAACGCATAAGAGTGTCGCAGAGGACCGGTCCCAAGGCTTGAGGATCGGTCCTACACGGGAATTTTGGGGCGTTTCGGAGATGAAGCCTCTGGAGGACCGGTCCTAGGCTTGAGAGGACCGGTCCTCTGGGGTGTTTTTTTTGGGGTTCCCATGTCGTAGCTACTGTAGGACCGATCCTACCCCTTGGAGGACCGGTCCTACGCGTCCTGGAAGTAGCATGCTCTCTGTGGGACCGATTCCATGGCCATGGGATCGGTCCTACACGTGGTCACTACGTTTTTTTCTCCTAGTTTTAGGAGGTTTTATGATTCCTAGTTCATCCCTAATTGTATTCTAAAGCCTATGAGTATAAATAGGTTCTTTAAACTCAGAAAACCCTAAGAAGTAGATGAAGATTAATATCTAGGAGATGAGAGTTTCTTAAGTCTTCATAAGTTCTGAAGAGAGGTAGAAACTCAAGTGTGAGAGATAGATTAAGACCTAGAGTGAGAGAGAATTTGTGTGATCATTGTAATTCCTTCTCAAAGTTAGTGAAATCTATTGGGTGCTCGCCGTGGACGTAGGCAATTGCCGAACCACGTTAAATTTGGTGTGTTGTTTCCTTTATTTATTCACTGTTTAATTTCTTTGCAAGTTTTATTGAAATCCATCAAGAACAAGATCCGTAGAGGGAAAGGGTTAAATTGCTTGGAGTAATTTAATCACAACACTTTTCTTGTACAATCTGTCAATTGGTCTGAGAGTTGTACAAATATGCAATTATGGTTAAAGACATATATGCAAAAGATGCAAGACAGGTTTCTCAATGATTTTTCTTGCATTTGAAACTCATGATATTATGCCATACAACTTATGGCAGTATGTATATATATGCCATTGTTTTAGTTTAGCCATAGATTGGTATATAAATCAGTCCATTTTATTAATGGATAATCTGGCTTATCTTGTAGGATATAGTACATAATTTAAAGGAAGAAGCAAGCCAAAATAATTGAGTTGTTAGATAATTTTCAAATAATCCAATGTTGTCATCTCTCTTAAATCCGTACCGTACTTTATGTAGGATTGTTGTTTGCTTTTGGGACTGTCCTTGTTGTCTTACAGTCATTGACATGATTACATTTGAGGGCATGAGATGCACTTATGTAGTCGACGATTAATGTACTAGCAAGTATTGGAATGCTGTGTCCACACATTGTCCGCACATTGTTCACACATTGTCTACTCATTGTCCAGATATCTTCCACCCATTGTCTACCTATTGTTTACACATTGTCTGCAAATAGTCATAAAGTTTTTGAATTTTGTCCACAATTTGTTTACAGATTGGCTACACCATGTCTGCAAATTAATGTTTGTCCACACCTTTTCAGGAAATGTTGGGTGGGTCGAAGTGCGAATTGAAGTTCAAATGCCCTCCGCACTCTGCGAGGATTAATTGTCGGTCACTGCTCACCGAGGGCATCCGAACATTAAGGGACAGGTTCACAGCTGAAGAAATGGATAGATTTCGAGGTAGTTGTTTTGGCCACTTCTTTGCTGTTGAGGACCGGTTTACATTCAGTGCACCACTTGTGCACCAGCTACTGCTTCGGTAGGCGCATTGTGAAGATAACCACGGCAGTGGCATGGTCATGATGCTGTCGAACCGGCATGTTGTGAGGTTTGGGAAAAGAGAGTTTGCCTTTATAACGGGGCTTTGTTTTGGGCCGCAACCGGAAATAGACTTCAAGAGTTGCCCAACAGTGGAAGAGATGAACGAAGCATGTCGTTTGAGGGCAACATATTTCCCCAACCGAAAGGCCATGACCAGGAATGAGCTAGATGTAGTGTTTCACTCCTACCAGGACGCGAGGATAGATATAGGTTCGGGCTGCTGTATTTTTTAAACTTTGTCTTGGTGGGAAAACAGAAGAGCAACATCATCGACCTCTGATTCCTAAAGCTTGTTGAGAACATGGAAGATTTTTGTAATTTCCCTTGGGGTACAGTTTCCTATGGTTCGACGATGGAGGCATTTAGACTTCTAAATTTCCAATATCGGTATGAAAGGGCTGAGCATGAAGGGAAAAAATTCGATTGATTACGAACTGATTGGCTTCCCTTTAGCACTGCAGGTAACGAGTTAGTACATTTACTTGTTTTTGCCGCGTGGTCTAATTGTGCTGTATTGTAAAATTGTCGAACATGCTCTGATACCACTGGTGTTTTATCTCCTAGGTCTGGGCTTATGAATGTCTTCCCAGCTTGTCCTCTGCCGGTGATGCTATTAGGGTTTCAAGCGACGCTCTTCCCTACATTTTTCGATGGCGGAACTCTGGTGGCATGTCCTTTAAGCAGCTGATGACTAGTGTGCTTATATTTGATGAGGTAAGCTATGACATACGTGCACCTCACAGCCTATGCTTTAATGTCAAAAAATGAAGCTAAATCGGTATTTTTTTGGTTTGCAAATATTTATTATTATACGTGCGGTTGGTTGATTTGTCGTACTTAGTAATGTTTTTGGTTTCAATCAATTATTACATGCTTCTGTTTTCATTTAGGTTTTTAATTGATCTGATTTATTTTTTTGGGAGTCGTATGATTGAAAAATCTGCCTATTATGATAAATTTAGAGACTACACTGCCTAATAGTAAAAGAAATCTTTAATCAATGTGAAATTGGCTCTAATCTTACTTGGTAAGTTGCTTATATGGCACCCAAGGGTGGGTTAATCAATTTTTTGGCTCAGCGTTGCTAACCACTCAAAGAATCAGATTAATTGAATGAATGAGTTTGTTTCGTGCGAATGGAATCTATATTAATGAATCGGCCTAAACAGTAATTAAGGCTATTTTGGTTTTGGAATATTGATTTATATAAATTTTGCTTATATAATGCCATATAGCAGATACAATTTGTGTATATATACATAGTTTGATGGTGTAGTGACAAATGAAGTGTCGAAACTTTTGCTCTTGTTTGACGACACATTGTCTGCACTTTGTCCACAGTTTGTCCTCGTCCACACACTTTATAAAATGGTAGCACCTCCCTTCTGATGGACTGATTGCTTGCATGTGTCTGTTTGAACATGCTGCAGTTTATCCAAAACACGTGAATATAATTTTTTCTATCTTAATTGCTGGGTTGCAACTTTCATATGCTTGATTGTCAGATAAGGAAGCTAATGCGGTGTTCTTTGGGTTTGTAGGAAGACTTGGACCTGCATGTGATTGAGCCCTCAGCACAGGAGAAGTCTGTCGCATATTGGGATCGGCGATGGAATGAACTTGACCTTGAAGAGCAAAGGTTGACTGTTGAAAACAACGAAGAAGTAGGTGGAACAACGTCTGCTGCCAATGCTTCGCACCCCACGGTCCCTAACCAGGCACAAGACTCTATTCTTGTAAGCTTGCAATTCTATATATTTAGTGAAATCACCCTGTGAATTTGAAATGCAGGGGCTGAATATAGCTAGAGTGTTTTGTTACTGATTAGGCTATCATTTCAACTTTCCTGGATTAACCACTATGGTTGACCCTTTCAGGTTTCCATTTTAAAGCACTGAATTTTACATTTTATAATCTGGCATACTGTGCTTGTTTACAACCGGTGGACATGTGATGTAGAAAGAGTAGACAAATGGTGGGCACATTATATGGCTTTTCTGGCTACTCCTAGCTTGTCCATGATGTGTCTGCTGCCTGTACACTACTTGGCGTTGTCTATAGGTTTTGAAAAAGTTGATTGTTTATCATTTTAACTGACCTGACGGGTTAATTGCTTTTCTAGGTCGCGCTGATGGAGGCATTTTCTGAGAGGTTTCAAAGGGACCTCATGCAAGTGAAGAATGAAGTGATGGCCGAGGTGAAGGCTGAAATGCAAGAGGTGAAGGGTTTATTGGCTGAGGTGAAGCGCATGTTGGCACCTCCAACCAGGGCCCAGTCTGATGAACCTCGGATTCCCGCGAAGTCCCCACTTGGGAATCCCACTACAGGCTGCTCAACTGACGAGCCAGTGCACACTTGCAATGAAGAAGATGACAGTCCGCTTGGTTCTGAAGACTTTGGACTCCACAACTTGGCAGGAGCAAACACCGTCCCCGGTCCCTCCCTCCCTCCCCACTAAAGAAGTGAAGCGGGACAATGTCAAGCTTCCTATTGACGAGTCCATAGCCGATCCCATGGAGGAGGTTGCCACCATAGCAAAATCATATGTGGCAGCAGATGAGGCCCAAGAACTCCCGCTTATATGTTGCAACACTACTGCAGCGGCTGTTCCCCTTGCAATTTGTGATGATAACTACGTTGATGTTTACCAACAAATCTGCCAGGTGGTTGGGAAGTGGAAAGACGATCCTGCAGGTACAGCATCCTCTGAGCACGACGAGGAGGAGGGTGGCCCAGCAGGTGATGATTCTATTGACATCACTAGTTGCTCAAATGTTGCGTCGACATATTCGACAAGCATGGCCGTTGGGGGTCACGGTCTCAGAACCAAGAAGCGAGCCAATAAATTGAAGTCGCCTTTTATTGATACTTCCAAAAGTGGAAGACGGGGCATGAGCCAGTGAAGCCTAGTCCTCCTGGTCAATACGAGGCTTTGGGTATCATCAATGACTTCCTCACCTTCCTCCATTATTGGGATGCAAACCCCAGGTATCCATTTGCAACACCCCTTTTTCCTCTCATTTGAACGATATGGTGCATATGCATATTTTATTAAGTGCTTGGTTCGTGTTATACTTGTTTCAGTGAGACGCTGCACGTTGGCAACGGTCTGAATGTTGACCGGAAGTTCATGCATCACCTCCTCACTCCTGCATCGTGGATTGGCACAGACGTAAGCTAACGTTATTAATTTTTTTAAAAATCTCATTGTACTTAACAAATTGCATACAATTAAATTAAATTCTGATCCTACTATGCCTCACTGTTTGGAAATGTGGTGTAAATAATGTGTTGTAGCACATAGAAACAGCATTGTTACTGCTACGGAGGCGGCAGTTGGATCACCCGGACGTTTTCGGTACGAGGTGGACGACCGTTGACTGTGTATTCTTAGACAGGTTGGGTTCTATGCTCGTCGTCCTGAGTTGGGTTGTGATGGGGAGCCATGGCCCGTGGAATGCATGGCCGATGTTCCTCAACAGATGTGACAGGACCCACCCCGAATTCCACCCTGGAACCCGGAGTGATCCTGCGGGCATCCAATATCAAGGAAAATCCTACCGAAATTTCGGCAGAACCTCCCCTGAAATTGGACGAACCCTTTTTCTCCACGAGACCTGCAAATGCACTTCTAAGTTCCACAGCTCCTCTACCACAACCAAAAGGGTCGCCGACCCAATTTCAAATCAATTTCTTAAATTTTCA
>QANT01002008.1:0-14945 GCA_003254885.1 Purshia tridentata | reverse complement strand
CCCAGAAATAACGGACTAAATTAATTAGATAAATGCACTTGTTTACTGATCTAAGAACGAAAAAAAAAAACATGTTAGGAGATACATTATAGCAATGTCTCTCCACTTTCAATTGGTCTATATATAGACAACTACCTAACTGTAATTTACCTAAAAAGTGTTCCTTTTACATATATGCATTCACTTGAATGTGACCATTATGCCAAAAAGTTATATTATTCCCTAACTAACTAAATATTAGTCTAGTTGTATCTCTATTCACTTTGTAAAATACAAAAACACTTGAAATCAACAAGCTTACCATAAACTTGTCTGATAATCGGCCTTCAACAAACACCTCCCAATGCCTTTGCTCAATGAAATCATATTATTTGGGTGGGAATTTCAAAGCCTCTGGATCATCCTTAAATGGCAGTGTGTGTATGTTAGTAAGGTTAGTCTTGAACGTTCTCCACTTACTGCCAGCAGAAGACAGCACCTTCTTCCGGCTTGTAGGAGGAAGATCAAAGGCAGCCTACATTTCATTCATAAGGACAAACAATCATAAAAAAGTAGTAAAATAGAAGCTTAAAAATCTAGTAAATTGTAAGTTAAAAATGCAGTATACTTAGAAGAAAAAAAGTACAGTGAAGCTTAAGTACCTCAACATCCTCCCATATGTTTTTTTTAAGTCATCAGACACCTTCGGCCAGCTACTTTCAATAATAGGGATTGTGGTCCTTGCCTTCACCCCTATGTATGAAGCTAGATTTTTACGAGCTTCTCCCACCGGTACACCATGAGCATTATACTCCACTTGAACTTTTTGGCCCAAAGCTTTTCTCACAATTATCGTGCGCATCTTTGTAACTCCTCGAGAAGAACTCGTATCAATACTAGTAACCGTTGCTTGCTTTGAACTTGAACTTGTCCTGGCATCCAGATTTTTACCCTTTGCAGGTGGGACTTTATCTGCCTTGAGTGCCTTGGGTGATGCAACCTGCTTAGTTTTGGCCTTTGGTGTGGAAATTGCACCTCTTTTTGCATTCGGCATTCCCCTTGACTTACTAGCTGCCTTTTTGCGTTTCGGTGTTCCCATTATTCAATCCCCAAAATTGTAGAAATAAAAGGGGTAAATACATTAATAATAGTACACTTTGTATGAAAATTTTTTGCAAAATAGTAAACTAATGCCTTTAAAGGATAATATAAAAATATCCACAATGAAAATAAAAGAACATATACAATACATATTCAAGTTAGTCAGTCAGTGATCATATATACTTGCAAATTTCTAATGTACAAAATAGCATGAACAAAGGAAAATAAATTGATAACTTTTGCAATGAATCTAAACACATAAATTAAATTAGAGAGAAGAGAGAAATAAAATAAGAAAACCTCTAGTGGTGTGTGCCTCCACAAACAGGTAAGGATAAAGTTCAAAGAAAGAAACCATATATAGAGATAATGCAACACAGTACAACAGCCAGTAAATAAAACAAAGCTACCTTTTGATTAAGTAAGGAATGAAATATTAAAGTTACTAAAGGAGGAGAATAATGTATATGCCCTCCCAATGGAGAGTTTAAATTACAAATTCGAATCATATTACACAGCTGTTAAGGCATGGATTATGCCTTCATTGATTTTGAGTGATCAATCCATATGCCTTCATAATTATCTCTCTTATAAGTGTTATCACCATCACCAAGTATCTCATCAAATTCCTCAACAGATGGTAGGGTTTCAGTAAAAGATTGAAGGTCAATAATGGTATCCCCTAAGTCATCCTCATGTGCCCAATCCTTATAATCTTTACTCGGGAGGATTTATTTTATTTTATGTATCTTGCTGGCGGGAGGATTGCCACAACAAGCTTCCTTTTGCTTCAATGGATTATTTAATCCTCTTGAAATTAAGGATTAAGGATGCAATCCCAAGTTTTGGGTATTTTGTTTTGATTGGAGGGGTCAAAAATGTTAACTCATTTATTTTTCTTCATTTGCACTGCCACCTCATTGACAAACCAGATTCTTGGCATTTGGAGGAGTGGACTTTGGGTTCTGCCTCCAATCTCCTTTCGGGTCTTGTGTGAACCTTCTGACTTTGTTACTAGTTTCATTTTCTCACTTTCATGGGCTACCTCTATATGTTGTCTTCATACGACTTTATGAAAGAGGACAAACATCAAGGAGTTGTTTCATTTGATCTCCTTTGTCAATGCTATTTTGTATTTCTTGACTGTTTGCATTTTTTTTGGTCTTGTTTTTAATAATTGGGGACAAACCCAAATAAAGAGATGGGAGAGAGAGAGAGCTCTCCATTAATTTTGGTTCATGAATTGCGTGCAGAGAGCAAGCCCAACCATTCTCTTTTTCTGGCTTGGTTTTTGTTTTCCTCATTTGATTAATTCAAAGAAAAAATAAAAAGGTCATATTTTATTTGTTGGCAGCGGCAGAGAAGATTTTTTTCGCTGCTGCCATTTAGCATTGAAGTCGATACTCTTCAGCATGGTTTATTTTTTTTTTTATACTCTTGGTCATTGCCTTTTTTTATTGATGCACTTAGGCATCATTTGGGTGACGGCTAAGTCATCATTGTCGTGTCACGTAGACACTAATTTGAGTTATAGTAATTGCAACCACTACTAAAGATATAGACATCCTTTTTATTTATCTGTACTCATAGTACTATAGATTCGGCCGAATTCGTTTGGTACTTAAAAGACAAATAGATTTGAGATTTTCGTGGTTTTAGCCAAAACTATTTTTTTGTGGTAACAGTTCAAGTTGGGTTGAATAGAATACCGGATTGGCCCACCAGATTACCTTTCTAGAAGCCTAAAATAATTTTTCCAATAAAGGAGTAGAGTGGTACATGTAACAGTTCATGTTGGGTTGAATAGAATACTGGATTGGCCCACTAGATGTGATTACCTTTCTAGAAGCCTAAAATAATTTTTCCAATAAAGGAGTAGAGTGGTACACGTAACAGTTCATGTTGGGTTGAATAGAATACCGGATTGGCCCACCAGATGTGCTTACCTTTCCAGAAGCCTAAAAAAAAAAAAGTCTTTTAGAACAACACTTCACATTTTCACACGTCCCCATACAATAGTGTAACTTAATCTTAACACGTATATAACTCATACTTATATTGGGCGATGTAGAGTACATGTAGCCACTTGGTCTAATTCATGTGGGTGAACCTGCTTTAATATTACGAATGAATCTACGCATTTATTCTAAAACCAATTGACAATAGAAGAAGTAACCTTTATAAGCCAGTATGTCAGGTTATAATATTCTAATGTGAGACAACAACTCCACATTCTTACAGAAACCATTTTCTTGTTGCAGGAAGGATAACGTGGGATTTGAAATTTCTGGGTATGGTGTCAATGGCAATCTCTTTGCAATTTCCTTTGTTAGTTTTTTGGGTCTCGTTTTTGTTTAGATATGTAAGTGGGAAATTTTATGCAATAATTAGCCTTTGATTAGAAGAGCTACCAAATATAAGTATAAAATATTGGGTTTCATATCTAAGTTTGATTTTCAAATCTGGGTTTGTTCATCAAAAGCTTTATCTTATTAGATTTCAAAGATTTGAAAAATTTGTTCGTACAACTTCAAATCTCGGCATCAATGGGACCCAAATTCAAATCTGGAATTTCGATGGCCGCCACATTCAGTGGTGTTATAGCCACTTTAGATAGTACTATAGCAAGTTCATCATGTTCATCTTCTCCCATTTTTTTGACATTTTTGATTAATCTAATTTTTTGGTTGATAGAATGTCGTCATGTCGATCACGTGGCTACATAAGGGGTATTTTGGTTCAAAAAGTGTAAAAAATTTAAAAAAAGATTAAGTTTGGAGCTAAGGGTTTAAAAAATAATTTTGGTATTAAAATAAGTTATTCAATAAAAGTTTCCTAAAAAGGGAGAAGATGACATAAAAATTGTTAGGGCAGTCAATACCTTAATCAGAGGATCAACTACGTCTTGAAAATTTCCTTCAAGTTTCCATACATACACCAAGGCATAAAATCACATTTCCTTTCCATATATACACGAACGAAGACTTTGACTTGCTTTACTTGTCTCATTCTCGTACCCATGATCTCATGCCTACAATATCTATAAATTGTCAAAATACTCAGTTATCTAGTTGGAGCTAGCTAGGCATACAACCATCACTTCAGGATTTCAGCATTCAGTCACTTAATTATTTTACAAATCCCCAAAGCATCAGGTATATATATTACATTAGATCTTCTTTCTCTTTACTTAAACTCTAGCTAATTTTCGATCCTTTTTACAAAAGAAAAAGAAACATTTCTTTCCATGTAGTCACTAATGTACATGTAGAAATTGTAAACAAAGTTCCAGAGAAAGAATTGATGATCCAGCTCAGGCTGATCAACGGTTGAGTGTTAGAGGTCTTGGCGGCAAAATTATTTTTAATATTTTATATTATAGTAAATCATTTGGAGAAAGTAGACCCACATCATGAACAAATAAATAAAACAGGTGGAGATTTTTTATTTGTTCATGTCAAAGAGTCATGATGTACAAATCCTCACCGTTGAGGACCAACAATTGCTCCATATTCAATAGTGGTAAGGATCAATATTTCGCTCCATTTTTTGATGAAGGAGAGTGCTATTTTGCTCACCAGTGGTGATGCTTACCAATAATTTTCAATGGAGGAGCTCCTCCAACCCCATCTCACAAAAGTATATTTTTTTATAAATTAAACATTAATCTTACATTTGAATGAATTAATGAAAAGAAAAATATATATATTTTTGTGAAATGAGGTTGGAGGAGCTCATACATCAAGGGATGGAGCCAAAGTGTTATTCAATGGTAAGGACAAAAAAGAAAAAGCGTCTCACTAGTTAAAAGAGGGAAATATAACAAGTGATGATGAAATTAACCATGGTCTTTCTAAATTGGGAATATTTAATCCAATCTAGAAATCCCCATGAAATTCCAACACTTTTTATATTATACAATTAAAATAATTAATAGTAAGTTTTCTCTTTTTCTTGAACCGTGCGTATGTGAGAGATGATAAAATGCATTTGCTGTTGTTGCAGGAATTACAATCAAGAGACCGATCAAATTATGTGGTCAAAGGAAAATATTCCAGGTCGCGAAGAAGATGAAAAGGACCTCGAGTCACAACATGAAAATATTCCACCATCGATTAGTATTTATCTGAGTATCCTTCAGGCAAGCCAGACTTTCATAGCAGCAGCTACTAATAACCCTGCAAATAGGTCTCATCAAGATCTTCCTCTTTCCAATTCCCAAGATCGGGTAAGTTCTCCATCGATATATTGCATGCATTCTCAAAACTTTAATTTTTTTGTTTTTTTAGATTGATCGGTCCAAAAGCATTTCATTATCATGCCATGTACTTACACTTCTACACATTAGATTAGGTTAGATGAAACCCTAAACTAAATTAAATATATATATATATAAGTCCATTCAGGTGTGAACGTTTGCACATAACACTGAGTGCTCATACCTACTTTGTCGACATTTACGTTAGTGTTTAACTCTAGGATTTTGGATGTCAAGCCATTCTACGCCCTAAGAAGGTAAGGAGTGAACCTATCGGCCTACAACCTAAAAAGGGGCAGAGGAAGCAACACCATGTGCAATAAGAAACAATCATCTGTTTTATATATATATATACACACACGAATAAAATCATGACAATTTACCCACGTGTGTTAGGCCGTACGTGTAGCCATACATGCCCATGTCACCCAATATGAATATGAGTTGTCCACGTATTTGGCTTAAAGTAATGCCACACTTGTACGAAAGTGTGAGAATGTGCAGTGTTGTCCCACATTGGAAAAGCTTAACCTTACATAGTGGCTTATAAGGGTCTTAGGCTATTTATTTTATTGCCAATTGGTTTTAAAATAGATTCCTAAATTTCTTTATGGTATCAAAGTAAGTTATCTAAGTGACGCGCCTAATGGCCACACGTACTCTCACGTTACCCAATATAAATTATCTACATGTTAGGCTTAAATGATGTCACACGTGCGAAGGCATATGTCGGAAAAAATCTTACATCGAAAATGTGAAAGTCTTGTTAATAGCTTATAAAGATTTGGTTTAGTTCTCCCACTATCAATTAAGGATAGATGCCTAAATTCCTTCGGGTGCAAGTATTTTCCCTCTTTTTTTGTTTGTTAATTTGCTAGCTGTGCGCAAGTACTGCAGATCGTTGTTGGTCATGTGTTTTTGCATGCGATGCTGCTTAATTACAAGTTTTGTATTACTAAAAAAATAAATTTGCTTTTAAAGTCTGAAGGTTAATATGTATTAAATTATGAAAACTTCTAATGCATATTTTTCAACTATTATATATATAGACCTCTTTTAATGTGGGATATCATAAATAATTTTATTTGTAGTATCCCTTATAGAGCTCACTTCATATAGTATGTTAATGATCCCAACTGTCTATTATTTAGCCTTTATTTAAAGATCATTTTTGTAAAAAATTAGTTAAATTAGAAATTATTTGTCTATCTAATTTGATCAAATAAATTTATGAACCAAATATTTTTCATAAAATTGTTTATTTGTTTGATCAAAGTTAGATAAACAAATGATTTTTAATTTAACTAATTTTCTGCAGTGATGATCTATGAATAGATGTCTAAAAAATAGACGGTTCGAATTATTGAAACGTCTACATAGAGTGGGCTCATCCACCTTATCCTAATAAACTTAAATGTGGGATCCCACACATGAAAAAGCCTATACATAAACTTAAATGATTCAAACCGTCTATTTTTTAAGTTTATATTCAAAGATCATCCTCGTAAAAATGAAGTAAATCTGAAACTATTAATATATCAAACTTCGATCAAATAAATATACGAATAAAATATTTTGTTAAACAATTGAAATTGTGATCATTTAATCAACTGTAAAATAGTTTTAATCTAGTTTTTTACAAGCACAATATTTCAATGAAGACCAAAAAAGTAGATAGTGGCAATTATTGAAATATAATGTGAAATGAGCCCATGATGAATTCTACAAATAAGCTTAAATATGAAATCCCATAGTTGAAGGAACTTGTATATATATGTAGGTTTTTTAGCAAGATACCCACATGAACTTTAACTATATATATATATATAGGTTTTTTAACAAGATACCTACATAAACTTTAACTCAATTTGCATGTTACCACTTAAATTAAAAATTAAAGCAAGTTGCCCCTTGAATTCAATTTTGTTTGTAATTTACCACCTCCATCCAAATCTTCAAGGGTTTTTTGGCCCTTTCATAAAGAAGAACTTGGGTGGGGAAGCTTTTGCCACCTTAGCATGCTTAGTGGTAAGGCCCAACCAATTACAAGTGGCCACATGTACAATCATTTTTCTATTTATATTTTCCTATTTTAAAAATTTTAAAAATTAATTAAAAATAGCTCCAAACTTAGAAAATACATAGAAAATTCCTACGGACTCGTCTTGACTAGTACTAATTTACAATAGAGTCAAATTACCAATTTTCTCTTCAAGAGTTTTCAGAAAATTTCAGAAGTCTAAATTTTTTTCTAAAAAATTAAAATAAATTTTCCTCCATAAAATAAATTCTATAGAATCTCCATAAAGTCTCATAAGAATTCTATAAACAATGTAGAAATAACAAAATTCTGTTTTAGAAAATTCTTTAGAAATTCTCTGAAAATTCTAGGATTTTTCTTGAATTTATTTTCCTCTAAAACCGAGAGATCTTTTGGATAGCAAGTGTTCACAAGAAAGCTAGAGTTAGTTTTTAGAATACCAGTGGTGCATATCTTGTAATTTATGAAGTTCGGGAGATTATTCTATTAATTTTCAAAGAGTCTAGTGTATTTTAGTTTTCTGGAAATAAAATTTGGACTTCCCAAATTTTTTGGACGCCAAATGGTAAATTGGTAATTTTATCCCATTTTAAATTAATACTATTCAAGACAAGTCTGTAAAAAGTTTCTGTATATTTTTCTGAGTTCAGAGCTATTTAATTCATTTTCAAAGTTTTTAAAATATGGAAAATAAAATTAGAAAATGGTTGTACATGTGGCCACTTGTAATTGGTTGGGCTTTGCCACTCAGCATACTGAGGTGGTAGAAGCTTCGTCACCCATGTTCTTTCTCTATGAATAGACCACAAAACCCTCAAAATTTGAATGGAGGTAGTAACTTGCAAACAAAATTTAATTCAGGGAATAACTTGCTTCAGTTTTTAATTTATATGATAACATACAAGTCGAATCAAAGTTCGGGTGGATATCTTGCTAAAAAGCCATATATATATATTATAGTTTCCATCATTTTTCCAAAAGTTCATGAACTACATATGTTAGTATAAACTTGTGTGTTACAAAAAAACAGTCATGTAAAAAAATTATCATGATGCATACAAAGAATTCAACCTTTTCCTTCTTAATTTTTTACTTTTTAATCATCAGTTTTTTTACTAATTAACTGCATCTATGAGTTTGAACTTATGACCCTCAAACAAGATGAGATTAGTACTACACCAAATGTTCATTATCAAACTGTTTCCAAAACAATATATTTAATTTTTATAACAAGCTTGTACAATATTAATTCCTTACATTAACAGCAAAGTGATCAAGTTTTTTATCTAATAAGATATGAAAATGCAGTCCAAATCTCCCGCACACTTGAACGGCTCAAAAGCAAGACTAAATTCAGATGATCGGCATTGTAAACAAGCATTATAAAAATAATATTCATGATCTGAAATGATGCATCAATATCTGATTTTAAAAAAAAATTTCAAATAAACTTTAAAATAAAATATAAATAATTAGAAGTAAGTCTAATTTCGAAAAGTCATTTGGACTAAAACCATATATAAATTTAGATTGATATTTAAATCTAATTTTTAGGCTAAGGTCTAAAAAATAGACTTTTTTAAATTTTGACTCATATTATCTCTTAAAATTAAGATAATTAATATGTATTAATTTTAAAAGATTTTTATAGACTTTTTTTAAGACATAGAACTTTACAGAATTTATAAATTTTTACCAATTTCTATATAGTCAATAGAAATCTGCAAGAAAAATATCAGATTTATAATGACTTTAAAAGTCTTTGAAAATCCATTATTAAATGAATTTCATAAAAGTCAAAGACTTTAAATACACATGGGTTATTACAAACTTTTTAAAAGTTTTTAAATCTTAATTGAATGCCATATAACTTTTATAGATTCCTTAAAAGTCTTAATTGAATTCATATAGATTTTTATAAAACTTTTTACAGTCTTTGAAAGTCTTAATTTGAATACAACATTATTTTTAAACTCCGCAAAAGTCTTTTGAAATCCAGATATAATACACTTCACTAAGCATTTTAATGAGTTCAAATTTTGAATAGTTATTAAAATTTCTAGTGTTAGACAAACTATGAATTAAAAATCCTTGTTCTATAAATTGATGGCAAATTTATGATTGTAATTGATGATGAAGTAGTCGGGGTGAAAGCATATTCTGACAGCCACAACGTCAGTGTTGATGATGATAAGCTCCAGATTGCCCGCATTGCCGATATCATAAAGGCAAAGGATGCCAGTGCCTTACATGACTTTGGAGGTAAGGGAGTGTTTGCAGAGGCTCTTGGTACTGATTTGGAGAATGGAATCTCTGCCACTGATGAAGGTATTTGTTGTCGGCTCATAGCCTATCCAACTTCCAGCACTACTGGACATGCTGCTGCAATAGGCTTCATTCAGCTCATCAAAAAACATTGCAAAAATTGCATAATTTTCTTGCTTTTAGCAGCTGCTGTCGTCTCACTCTGCTTTGGGATCATAGAGGAGGGCCTCAGTACTGGTTGGTTTGAAGGGGTCATTATAATTAATGCCATTATCTTGCTTGTGGTTGTTCCTTCAATACGTGATTTTTGGCACGAAACTAGACGGTTGTCAGGGTTGCAGAAACCATTGGAAAAGAGAGAGGTCAAGCTGGTTGATGTCTTGAGAGGGGGAAATGAGCACAAGATCCCCATCTCAGAAGTTCTGTTAGGTGACACTGTATTCTTGAGGAGAGGACATGAGGTTCCTGCTGATGGCTTGTGCATATTCGGTGACTTATGCATAGATTTGGAGGATGGATTAGGGTCAATTGTTGATGCCAACAACCCTTTTATCTTCTATGGAGCTAAGGTTGACAGGACCCCCCCCGAGTTCCACCCTTGAACTCGGGGTGGTCCTGCGGGAATCCAATGTCAAGGAAAATCCTACCGAAAATTCGGCAGAACCTCCCCTGAAATTGGACGAACCCTGGATTTCCTTTCTTTTGCAACCTGTAAATTACACTTCTAATCCAGCTTCCCTACCACAAACAGGGGTCTCCGACCCAAATTCATAACAAAAGGGAACTAAGATAGTGTTCGTACTAATAACAGTGATGTTTACACCGCGGTAGTCCAACTACTATAAATAATAAAATTAGATAATACGTTAGGCCATTTACAAGTTTCTACAGTCTACGGAATCCTCGACGCGTCTCCTGCTCGACCGCTCCACCGCAGTTACCTGGGGGAAATTTTAAAAGAAAATCACAAGAGGTAAACGTGAGACAACCCAGTGAGTGGACAAAAATAAAATAATTTTTACAATTAACCGAAAAATTTACATAAGGATCGCACAATTTTGCATGAAAACCCCCAGTTTTTGAAATGGATTTAAAATGTTCGTTAACAAATCATTTGGACAAAACTAGTAAAATACTTTACGATTTCTCAATTTGAAAGAACGAAAATTTCATAATGCATAACTCCAAGATTTTCTTCGCATAAACCAAATATTAAGATTTAAAACGAATATTCCGCTCGCTCCCAATTTTCCCCGTATAGCCTGCCGTACATGCGCAGGGCCCACAACCTGCCGTACGCATGCAGGGCCAATAACCTGCCGTACATGCGCAGGGCCTATAACCTGCCGTACGCATGCAGGGCCAATATCCTGCCGTACATGTGCAGAGCCAGGGTCTGTCATACACATGCAGGGCCAATATCCTGCCGTACGTGCACGCAGGGCCGCCCCCAAAGGGCAAGGCATCCCGACACACGGCCCAAAGCCTATGTGTGTGCCGTGATGGGTCCCAAAGACCTATATACTTCCATAATCCAAGACGGGTACTAAGTGGGTGCTCACTAAAATCCAAATCCATCCGTACTCAATCATCCACATTTAAAATCGAATAAATTTTATTTGAAAGCGTTCTTAAAAATTTTGGAGCATTCAATAATTGTTCTAGAAAAACCGTACTTTAAATTGGTTTCACACAATCTCAATCATAATTTAACAAAAATACAAATCAACCCATAAACTCAATTAATAGCACTCCAAATCCCAAAATCAATATATTTCCAATTGAAATTCATGACTACGCAAAGCATACGAAAATGAATTAAATTTAAAACTTGAGAAACTTAAATAAAATGAAGTCCACTCACAGTCAAGTAGTCTAGTCACGTTGCTCGGCTGGGTCGCCTTCACTTGCGGGTGTCGTCCCTATAAGAAAAAAAATACGTTATTAGTTCCCTCATTTAAAGTGTCTGTCTATGTCTAAAGTTTGGGGTTTCGCTAACCTAAGTCTTTTCTATACCACCCAAGTTAATAGCTCGCTTAATAAAGTCTAAACTCCACGACAATTTCTAAATTCCACGACTAATGGGTCGGACTAACCTCAACCCCACACAAGTGCCGTTTTCAACCCCAATTTCACCATTTCCGCCTTTTCCTTCGAACCCATCATTCCACACTCCAAATTTGATTTCTAAACAATGGTAATTAATTAAAATATCACAATTTCATGCCAAATCCCCAATTTTCGAGCAACCACCCGAAGTGGCCAAGCTTCCTCCACCAATTCCCAATTTTCCTCCATTTTTTCCTTAAAGCCCATGGTTCTAAACCACAATTAACATGTCCTAAGGTTGGGAATTGGTAATTTCAACCCAATTTCGCACCCCAAACCCCAATTTTTTCTGATTTCCAGATTTGGGACTAAATCCCAATTTCTTCCCATGTCTCAATTACTCAATTCGACAGCCCAATTCCAAGAGAAATTAAATGGAGGAAGAATGAGGGAGAAAACCCACCTAATTGGGCAAGAGAACGCCGGAAAAACTGGCCGGAAACTGGAGGTTGCAGCGGCTGGTGGTGTCCTCTCCGAGCAGCGGCGCGCGCAGGGGCTGGACGTCGGCGTCGTGGGTCGTGGCGAGCTGGCGACGGCGGGAGGTGGCCGGTCGGTGGCTGGGTGTTGGTCGGAGCAGCTGGACGGGAGGGAAGGGTATCATGCGAAGGGAAGGGGAGAGCTGATGTGCGGGCTGGGAGGGGGAGAAAGACATAAAAAGAAGGGAGAGAGGTTTCCAGAAAAATCTGGAATTTTTAAGGCTAAGTCACTTTATTTACCATTTTGCCACTCCCTTCACACGTCCATAACTTACAAACCGTAACTCCGTTTGACGCATACTTCATGTCTACGGACTCGTAGAGCCGAGCTCTACGTAACCATGTCAAATTCCACTCCAAGGGCCCTATAATTCAAAAAGTCAACTTTTTGGTCCTTTGCCACGTGCAAAATTTTCAAACCGTCCCTCCAAACGGGACATGCCGCATGTCTATAAACTCGTAAGCCCGAGGCCTTCCTAATGGACCCAAAGTCAAACATCCAATCTCATCCAAATTCAAAGTCAACTTTTGGCCTCAACTTTTGGCCCCAAAACTATGTTAAAATTAAATAATAAAAAATTTTACCTTACGGAGTACGGGTCGTTACAAAGGTGATCAATGGCAATGGTCGCATGCTTGTCACATCTGTGGGTGCAAACACAGTGTGGGGTGAAATGATGAGCAACAAAACTCATTTGAAGAAGACACAGTTACAAGCTCAACTTGAGAAGGTGAACACTTGCATACAGATTATTGGTGTCCTAATCTCAATCCTAATCCTTGTTGTGTTGTTCTTGCGTTTTGAATTCCAAAAAGAACAGAACATGAGTACTGGATCCCTCGATCTTAGGGGGGAACCAACTAAGATCAAGGAATTTATGAATGCCATCAAGAAAATTGTCATGAAACCAAGTGGAAAGATTAGCATCTTGACAACTTCTCTTACAGTGATGTTGGTAGGGGTAGTAGAAGGGTTACCATTTTATATCAACCTTGCCATCATTTACTGGAACAGGAAAGCTTTTAATGAAATGGCCTTCCCTCAAGAGATGTTGGCTTGTGTTACCATGGCTTCAGTTACATGTATCTGCACAGACAAAAATGCTGGGCTAACATTAGGTTCAATGGAAGTTGATACGTGCTGGATTGGTGAAGAACTTATAGCTGAAGATTCTGTTTCTGTCATAGCACCAGATGTCCTTGAAGCTCTTTGTGATGGAATCAGCACACTTCTTTGTTAGGATCGATTAGATAGAATGGGAAAAACACAAACTCAAACCAATAAAGAAATAGGCAAGAGAAAAAGTAAATAAGGACATCAAGGATTTAACGTGGTTCGGCAGTGTGCCTACGTCCACGGGCAGCGATATTAGAATAACTACACTATATCAAATAATGGGTACAACGGAAAGATCTTACCAAGTCTAAGAAACAAGACTTGATGAACACCAGAGAGTACAAGAGGAATCACCACTTCTTCAAGCTATGAACACCTTGAAGGAAACACCAAAAGAAATAATTCACTTCTCTCACACTCTCTCTTTCTCTATACTCTCACTCCTCACTTTGAGTGGTAGTCGGAATGCAATTAGCTAGATTGCTTCAATTGCTTGATGTTGAATGCCAAGCCTCATCCTCCTTTTATAGCCATGGATGGATCCTTCTAGCAACTTGGAGAAAAGTCCACCAACTCTTGGACAACTTGGAGAATTGATTAGTCTCTAGATATTTCCACAAGTTTCTAGCTACTAGGAGAATTGATTAGTCTCTAGATATTTCCACAAGTTTCTAGCTTGCACCAATATTCTTACTTTGTGGAGTTCTCTAGATAATTCCACCAACTTAAGAATGGAGAGTATTCTACAAGCTTCTGTAGAACATGGGCTGGATATTTAATTAGCCCAACATTCTCCTCCCGGAGCAGGCTCCTAATTGTACCTCAATAGAAGACCCTCTTTTTTCCTGGCCTGCATTGAAGTTGGGCAAGAAATTGGAAATTGTGAGGCAGAGTACTACCATTGTTGATGACAAAGAATTGTCTGTTGATAGGGAAGGAAGACTAGTTTTGCTGAGGAAGAACAGAGACTCTCGAACTATGTACTTGCATTGCAGAGGATGTGCAAATAGTATATTGTCCATTTGTTCACACTATCATGATCTTGAAGGGATGACAAAACCCATGGATGAACAAAAAAGGGTGACTTTTCAGAAAAATGTTGAGAATATGCAGTCCAAGGATCTTACAACAATGGCATTTGCTTACAAGCCAACTGAAGTCCCAACAGTCGAAGAAAAAGATTTAATATTGCTGGGACTGATTGGTTTGAAAATGTCATCTCTGGAAAGGAAAAAAAAATCAATCAAAGACTTAAGAAATGCTGGAGTCAACATTATACTGGTCTCAGGAGATGATGTGCAGATACTGAAGACCATAGCCCAAGAGTTTGGAACCAGTTTGCCAAATTCAGGTGATGATCCGATCACAGGTGAAAATTTCCGGACTTGCACTCCTGAAAAGAGAATGGAGATGGTAAGTAAAATTTCAGTGATGGGGAACTCACTCCCCTCTGACAGGCTTCTTCTGGTTAAGTGTTTGAAAGAAAAAGGGGACACAGTGGCAGTTCTTGGAGTTAAAACAAATGAGGCTCTAGCACTGAAAGAAGCTGATGTTGGACTTGCATTGGGAGCTTGGAGCACAAAAATGGCCAAAGTGAGT